>BGPR01000356.1:190506-249042 GCA_013235015.1 Araneus ventricosus
GGAAGATTTAACTTCTGTTCTTATAAGGTGCATTATAATGCATCTTTCTTGCTTTCATAAGTCCATTGTTAAGGGGGGGGGGTAAACCATTTATCTTTTACAAAATATACATTTATAATAATATTATACATTTATAGAACATAAATTGCAGTCTTTTTTTCAATATATTGATGTAATTTTACCAGTCATCTAGAGAGAGGAAAAGTAATAAACTTTTTTCCATGCCAATTATTTTAACATGAATAAATCTTATAAATTAATATTACAAACCATTTGTTTATTTTTCCAATTACATAAGAAAATAAAACATGAAAAAAAGTTTTCACAAGTTTTCAGCAAGTTTTCACAACATTAAAAAAATTAAATCTTTATTAAGGAACAAGAAAAATTCTTTTATTGTCAGATTTTGCAATTACTTTGTAAATACTTGACAAATTTCTTTGAATTAAAACCCAAATAAAAATATTGTAATGATATATACGGAATGAGGAAAGTCATTCCACACTCAATGTTTAAAAAAAATGTTAAAATGTTACCCTAATTTAATTTAATTTAATAAGAAATTATTAAGTAATTAAATCTTTAGATGTAATTGATCTTAGCTAATTATCAACTATCATTATTGACTATCTTGATGGAATAGTAAAAGATTTAACTACTTTTAAAGATTTAATTACTTTAGATTGTCGTATTAAATTATTAGATTAAATTATTTAAATTCGATAAAAGATTTAGCTACTTTTTAATAAATCTAAAGTAATTGATAAATTCTTCTTCAGATTGGTCAAATGGATTACATCTATCCCGATAAACCCTTTCAAAACACAATTAAAGTCTTAGCAGCCTCCATTTTAAAGGAAAATTTGATGACTTCTGATATCGAAACAACACTTATCGCTAGCGAAACGAGTTTACGGCAGGTACAGAGCTGCCTAGAAATCAGAGTCCTTTTTTCGACCGAGCGAGATCCCAACCAGTTGGAAAAATGGGTACGAGAATCGCACTTTTCGTTAACGGGCGGAAAAATTGACGTCTCCCAACCCAACCGGGGGTACAAGAATAGACCCGTTAGTTTGCAGCAAGCTTGCCACAAGTTTGGCATGACAAGAGTGCAAGCTTGCAGCAAGTTTGAAACAAGTTAACGCAAGCTTCGAAGTCACCATGGGACGAATTTGCAGCAAGTTTGCCGCAAGCTTGCATTGCAAATTAAAGCAAAAACAGAGTACGAACACAACCCGGGATAGAACTCAATATCTACGGGTTCCGAAGCAGACGCGCTAACCATTCGGCCAATTAAACTCGGAGAGGAGAAGATAGATTTCGCTAATACATCGTTCGATTCGATTCGTATACGATTTATTTTAAACTGTTTTCATGATTTCATTAATTTTTTGAGTTGAGAATATGATTTAAAGTCAAAGAGAGAGCGATTTTCGCTAATAACTACGTTTTTCTAGTAGAATAAATTATGAAATTAGAGTTCAAAAGTAATTACTTCAAAATGGGACAAAAATGAAGTTATTATTTTTCAACAAACATTGACTGTTTTTTAGGTTTAATTTTGTTTTTAAACGTTAAAATTTCAACATTAAGAAAAAGACGATATAGTTTTCTTTAAAGTGCGAGTGTTATATTTAGTAAAAAGATGGAAAATATTTGAAAATTTTGTTTATAAAAAAGTTAGTTTTTTCACAAATTATCATTGATTTATTGAATTAATGAAAAGAACGACGGTCTAGGAGATGCTATTAAAAATCGAATGTTTTTTTAAAACAGAGACAACAATAATTATCTCTTTGTGCTATCTTTGCATCAAGCTTGTTTTGCAAACTTGCAATGCAAGGAAGGTGGCGCAATTTGTCATGGCGAACTTGCTACAAGTTCGCTTCAAGTTTGACGCGTCAAATTTGCTATGACAATGTAATATCAAGTCAAAATCAAACTTGCTGCAAACTTACGTGCTCTCTGGGATCATTCCTGTAGCCTGTTGTGTTTTAGAGTTATAAGCCAAATAAATTCCAGATCATTTCGGTCACACAGAGATGTGTAACTTGGAGATTCATCAATATTTCGACGACGAAATTTTTGACAATTGCTATACTTTCTCTTTGCATACTTCGTCTACGGTAAAATAAAAAACGGAAACGATTAATGGATGTAAACATTACGAAGTCTGGCTTGATCCCTGGAATTTTCGCTAGGTGATTATTTCATCAAAAGCGTTGCTGTTAGAAAGTTTGGAACTTCAACAGGGATATAGTGGAAATGGAACGCCGCGCCATTCTGCCACTGTTTTTTTTCAAGAGAAATATTTAAGAAAATAAATGTTAAAACGTTCGTAAGAGAGCGCGGTTTTTGTCACCCATGTTAGAGCATTCGGTACTGTTTTAGAGCTTCCCGTCACTGCTTACTTTGCGACTACACCGCCGAGCTTCGGGCCAATGCCATCTAATTCACCGAAACGGTTAACGTATCTCGAATTCATATTGAATCTATTTCGTTAGTTAGATTCCAGATAAACTAATATTATTTAAACAGGTATAGTCTCAGTGCTGTGCAGGGTCGCCCTGGGAAAAAGTACTGTAGGCTATCCCACAAACCGGGCGGGCCTCCACTCATAAAAACAAATTCTTACAAGCTGTAAATAAACAAGACTCAGTGGGGTGTATTCTGGTTGGCCCCGCTGGGTTGGGTTCCGTTGTTAACGTGCGGAACCCAACCCAACCGGGGGTACCAGAATAGACCCCAATGAACAACGACCATATGACAGTGGTCATTGATGTTTGACAGAGGATGGCATCCCTGTGTGTCGTGATTTGAAATATGGCCTTACCCCCTTCGCTCCCCTTACGAATTATGACTACGGTGACTAATCAGCGGGCTGAGCTCTTTCTTCCGGTTGCTAAGTAATGCTAAAAAAATCTGACTTCTAGCCAGCAGCGACTGGGTCTGAAAATAGTGGTTGCCAGGAGTCAATGGGGGCCCACTCACATGTACAGTGTTACCATATAATATATTTTAATTTTATTTATTATACATACAATAAATTAAAATTATTAATTAGCATACTGTATTCCTAATCTAAAAATCTGTTCTATATTTATTACTAATTATAGTATACATGCATTATAGATATTATTGGAAATGAGAAATATCAAAATATAAACACAAATTTATGATTGAGTTTGAAATAATTTTGGTGGGAATATAGCATAATGTATATTTGGAACTATACTGTTATTTTGAGAACTTTTTAATCACACTAAAAATAAAGTGCGAGGGAGCACAGAACATTTGCTCTGTGTAAAAAGAATTTTTTTCTTTCTCTTTCTCTCTCTCTCTCTCACACACACACATATCCTGGGGGCCCATATCGACTTAAGTGTAAGGGGGCGCACTTGCCATCTGGCAACCTGGCAGTCCGCCACTGCTTCTAGCCAGCTTCTACAATTTAGATTAATATAATGAGAATGTGTGAGTTTTATATTCAGAGAAAATAAATGTAAAAATATTGATCAACTTATATCGGACCCAATTTCCCATCGATAAGGATAAAACTCTCTTGAAATAAAGGGGAAAAAATTTTCCTTATCGCTGGCCGGTGCGGCCTTCCCTAAGCCCGGGCTCCAGGAACTGTGCCCTTCTTGTTCTCCTCCCTCGGTGGGCATGGTGCTGTGTATTTCTTCTCAGCATGAGAACCAGTAATGAGAGACACGTTAGTCTCAAACCGCTTTAAAAGAATTAATAATAATAATATCCAAGAAAATGATGGCTGAAATTTAATTATTCAGTTTGAATTTTAGTCTAGGCTAGTCGTCTTCGGTGGTCAGCTTAACCCCCTAACATACAATGACGTCTCCGACTCGCGCATCCAATTACAGAATTTTTGTTATTTAAATCCGCATTTAGGTTAACGTAACAATTAGTTTTAAATACAAAAATTACCTGGGCACGCTTAAATGTCTCAAGTATCCTTTACTATCTTAAATAGATTGAAATAATAAAAAATATCCCAAATGGGTTTAAATAAAATCGTATGTCAAGGGGTTAATCGCCCGGAATATCGGTTGCGATTAAT
The DNA here is from genome assembly GCA_013235015.1 of Araneus ventricosus. NCBI lineage: Eukaryota > Metazoa > Arthropoda > Arachnida > Araneae > Araneidae > Araneus > Araneus ventricosus. The sequence continues at coordinate 194,585 of BGPR01000356.1, forward strand.
TTCAAATGAATCTTTTATCCATAATTTGATATTCATGGTTCCCTGAACAAAGTAACTTTAAACTTCTAATTGTGATAGACACTTAAATCTTGCTTTTTAGTAGCCTTGCATTTTCTCAATTCATTATCTGTGAACATCCCTAATGAAGTCAAGTAACTGTCCACGTCATCTAGCATCTAATTACACATTGTTGCTGCCAAGTTCACTTTCTTTATTCCTTAAAAAAATAAATATGCCTTTGATTCCAACATTAAAATGACGAAGCCCATTTTACGTCCAACAGCCTGTTACTTGAATTAAAACACGCCGATAAAAAGAAATTAAAGATTAGCAACCATTATCTTTGAGCTTACCGTCTATACTTCCTAATTTATAAAATATCTTCGAGGACTTTATTTATATATTTCATAAAAAAAATTGATGTATAAAAAAGAAAGTAAAATTCATTACAATATTCCAAAGAATATGAAACAATAAGCAAAATCTTGATTCATTAGCTTTCCACGATGAAAGAGAAACACGCGATTAAATATTTACATAGACATTGAAAACGGTTTCAATTTCATTGCAACAATGAAAACTACTATTGTGAATTATGAATGCAAATTTTTCTTAAAAATCTGTTAAAATTATGTAACAAATCGGATGACAGCCACAAAGATGTCATTGAATAGATATTTTTTTGAATGTTAAAGTGGTGAAAAAATTATTTTTGTGCTGCATTATTTTCGAAAGTTATCGCCAAAAAGTTTGCTTAATTGTTAATAAAAAATTCTAATTAAAATTTAGAGACAATCGCTCGGAGGTACCTATTCTCACTCTCCAAAGTATATTTGTGCCAAATTTCGTAACTCTTAAGTCCAGCGGTCTACCATGTAGAGCGCCAACACACGCACGCACGCACGCGCACATTTTTACTTTCTCGTATACGAAGTATACAAAGAGAAAGTATTGTAATCGTCAAAAAATTCGAACTCGAGATTTTGACGAATCTCCACGTTTTAGACCTCCCTGATTCCGAAAAACACAATTTTGGAATTATGTCTGTCTGTGTGTGTGTCTGTCTGTATGTGTGTCTGTGTGTGTGTCTGTGTGTGTGTCTGTGAACACGATAACTCGAAAACTATTAGAGCTATGGGGATGAAATTTGGTATGTGATCTTTAAACATAATTTGTAGGTTTCTATCAAATTTTGGACAAAATCCGTCAACGGGAAGTCTGTCTGTCTGTATGTTCGGGGTCATGCGAACGCTATAACTCAAAAACTTGAAAAGCCAGATGGATAAAATTTTATACACAGTTTTATCGTCATGAATGTAGGTCCGTATAAAATTTTGGGCCAAATCCGTCAAAGGGTTGACTGTCTGTCGGTCTGTATAATCGCATACTTGTTCAGTTTTGAAACTAACTCCCTGCGCATGCCTACTAGTGGCAATGCCTGTGCAAGGAAGGGACGCTCCGAAACTTGGCAGTTTGCCAAAAACAAATTCTGGAGTGATTTTGTAAGGAAGCAAACAATTAGGGAGTCTCGCCAGGTCCTTTTGCGCAAAAGAATGAGCAGAGGATTTGAATTTGTTTTGATCCTTCAAACCACGCGTGGTTCCAACTTTGGTTTACTTGCGACGGAAGTTTATTTGATGTCTTTTATTATTCTAGTTTTCTCTACATGTGTTAGGAGTATACGAGAAAGTTTAGGGGAGACCACTCCCGCTGGTTTTTTATTATTAATAGAGATTGTAGGGAATTATTTCACAAAAATAATTGAATTTGTTCTATCTGAAGTTTTAGGGTGGCTTGAGAGGGAAAGACTATTTTATTGTTGAATACGCGGATATCTATACTTTCCGGTATTGAAGATGAAAAAGTATTGGTCAGCTGTTAAACTATTGGTGTGATTCACAGTGCTAATAAAAATATTTCTTGATAGATTCGTGAAATGGTCTTCGATTGATAGATTCCGAATGTTTTTAATATGTTCCCGACATGAAAAATTCTACCATCGTAAGCATGTATTAACATCGTGACCTACATGTGGATCATGACGTCGCGAACGTGTTAATATGCATGAAAGTTTCGTAATTAAAGCTGCATGCACTGGGTGCAAGAATCTACTAAATTCATAGTTTATTCATGAGAATCGGCTCAGACATTTTTAAAAATTACATACTTCCGTTGCTGGCAATGAAGAAACGAAATCTCATGATTTTTCAAACGTAAACTTTATATTTGTATATTTTGATATTGCATTTGAGATATTTTGAGAAGTTTTAATCACTGTCCAAATGAGCTTATCTGAAAAATGAGTTACAGAGACAAATGCAGGTACTATTTCTTTACTTGATTTATTAAGATTGGCATTAGAATTATTACCTTGTAATTTAAAAATGAGTTTTAAACTAACCGCATTTATGTAGCGTTAATTAAGCCCTACAGTATTAGATAACAGCATCAAATTTGGATATTTATGCAATTAGCAACCATCTTCAAGATGCTCATCTTGAGATATAACTGTTTTCGCAAGATATTAAAGAAAAAATAATCTTAATGCTATATTTTTCGGGAAGATTCAAGGACACGACGCTGTTTCGTTGCCAAGCTCGCCATAATCGCGCCAACTGTTAAAAACTAACCAAAAATAAAGGAAAAGGGTTGTAAGATTACTACATTTGGCTAGTAATTGCTCAAAAGAAATTCCATCTCGGCGACCGCACCGTATTCTTAAATCTTGCCCATTTTTTCCTATATTAACTCTTGAATTATATGTTGTTGTTATAGGGTGCGAATTGGATTAGTGTAACTAGCTAAGTCCATGAGTCAAGGACTCATGATAAAGAGGAATAGTGACAGCTTATGTGTAGTATACTGTGCAACGGATTAGAATTGGTTCAATTATACTTAGGAAATCAAACCACTATGAACAGTTTTCTGTTAGATTTGGGAGCGCGGAACCATCACTAAATGTTCGCCAAATGAATTTTTTAAAGCAATAACTCGCCAGATTCATAACGGTAGCCATCGTAACAGTTGGTGAAATAAACGAGAAGTCGATAATTTGGCGACGGGGCACTACCGTGTTCTCAAGTTTTACCCAGTTTTCACTGGCGAGAACTAAATTTACAGAAGAGCAATTCGTTCCTAATTGTATAACTACTTACATTCGTAGCTGCAGACTTTATAGAAAAATGTTTCTAAGCCTGCTAATAATAGCACATAAATATGAATGCAAATAATTCATTTCTACCACTCCTAAAACAAAAAGAAATTATCATAGAATCATTGCTTATTAGAAGATTCAACAATGCTTATAATTACTTTGATTCGAAGCTAATTCTTCGCATTTAATTTTTTTATTGCTCACGCCGACCCTGCTTACCCAAAGGGTGTAAAGCATGTCACGAGTCGGCGCGGTGGTCACATTTAATTTGACGATGTTCTATTAGAATTACCGCTTGCAAAAAGACAAGCTTGCATTCAAAATTACAAGAAAAATTCAGGCACATTAGACCACTGCTTAGCACTGATTTGTCATTCTTTCCCAATATTGTGGGGTAGAAACTGTGGCGGCGATTCAGAGGGGCGAGGAGGTAGTCTCCCCCCCCACTTTTTGCGGAAAAATTATTTTTTTATTTTATTTTAGCTGCCTAAAATAAGGAATTATATAAAAAAAAACAATAATTTTCCGGGGAAGCTAATGTATTTTGTAGCTGATTTTTTTTTCAAATTTAGTTGTTTACCTCGTATAATCCCCGGTACTTTTAGTTATCTATAAATTGTTTGCTACTCCCTTTCCTTATAACTCTCAACCTCCGCCACTGGCTAGAAATAGCCAAATACCATGCAATATAAAAGGCGTGCTTATCACTTAAAATTATTTCATCGACAAGCAGTGTTTTAAATCGTAACCACCACAGAGCAGAAGCCAAGCAGAAATGTTCGCGCGAATTGACTTAAATTTGAAATATTTTTCTCAGTTGTGGCCAAATGTGCATAGCGCACCAGGATTATAACGGGAAATCAAACATTTAGTTGCAAACTGTTGCTGTACTTGTGCATTCGGTGCGCATTTTGTCTGCCGTCTAGCTCATAGAAAAATACCTCAATACCATTTATGCGTTTGTTTTCGAAATTCAATATATAATGCATGGCAGCCAACTAAAAGCTGATATATATCTAAATACAACAAATTTCGTTTAGTTGCCGTCTTTTTAAAATTGACTAGGGTTTGTACATATATAAACCTTGTTCTATGATGAAGCTGCTCTTTGTTAGAATGAATTGACTCTATTTAATTTTGACTTATTAATTGACTCTATTTAATTTTGAAATCCGTTGAGTTTCTTTTATTTATTACTTGCTCCCCGGGGGGACACCACGAGTACGTAGATGAGAAGCCACCGGAAAAGTAAGCGGGGTCTCGCTTTTCCTGGAGATACAGTAATGGTGGCGGTTGGGTTACCCCCTCCAGTGATAATACGTACCTCCTTCGTGGCAGTGACCAGTGCTGGTTACTAGGACTCCTGCCTCAGTACTCGAGCTATTGCAGCGACTGTCATTCAATGTCCCCGAGTGCCAAGTCAGGAGGGGGTAACTCCGTTAAGGTTATTTATTTCTTGTATTATTGCAGTATAAATCAGCTTGCAGCTATATGATTTGCGCAGTTACTTCGGTCACATGAATTGATTTCAATGTATTTGTATCGCGAGGTCAAAATTCATCAATACATCAAAATATCGATTATTTTCTATGAAGAGCTTTATAATTATGAGACTATTAAAAGCAAAAAGACAGCATAATTTTAGCTAAAGTTTTGGCAACATTTACATCTTTCGAAAATAAATAACTTCAAATGGTTAAGGTGTCAAAAAATAAGTAATGATCATTAAATACTGTTTAATGCTATTTCAGTTTTGGTAGAGTTTATAAATTGTCAACAATAATGCGATTTTCAATTTATAACAAATAACGAAAGCTTTATTTTTTGAAAGTTCACAAGATGCAGCTTAGGTTAGTTTGATTTCAACAAAAGCTGAAAAATGTGATAAAATATCAATAACACAAAGCCATTCAGGCACTCATGACTTTTGGAGGCAATGGTCTTCTCAGAGTCTACTTACGAATAAAATGTGTCTTCGTCCAACTGTGTGATCGAATTATTTTAAGGACCAGATATGACGCACGGAGGAGGTATAGAAAGCTGAAAGAAGACAACTCCACTGAAGTAGAATCTCCTGTCCATCCATCACCATGTCGGGATGTAGGAGTCCAAAATGAACCCAGAGATGAACAAGGAAATGTTAACTTTTCTCAGGTGGATGGCTTCTCCGAGTTTGATATAAATCGACCTATGCTTTCACTCTGGCATAAACATCATTATGAGCTACGTAAAGTAAGAAAACCTTGTGAATTTTTATTTTTTTCCAAGACATTCTACAATGTTGTACAAAATCGTAAAAATATTGTACAATATCTTAGTGCTACTAAGGTCGCTTATTAGACAACTGTATAGATGCAGTATAATGCGTTTTCATTTCAGTTTTTTCCGAGACGATTACGTCATTATTTGTAAATTATAGAGGCACTCTATGAAGAAAGGAAGTATTGAGGTGAATTCTACGTATGCTTATTAGGTTTTCATTTTTCGGGTAAGTTCAACACACACTGCAATATTGTACAATATCTTTGCGCTGCTAAGGTCGTTATTTTATATATATATATATATAAAATATTCCTTATCAGAGACATTCCTTATAAGTGATAGCATATGCAATAGACTTTGCCAAGTGTATCATGGGCATACCTGACTTTCTTTCTTTTTTCTCTTCTAAACTGTGTTACAGAATTCGGGTTTTTTGTATTAGTTTTTTTCCCACTAAATTGTGTTAGGGAAATTGTTTTTCTTCTTTTTCAAAATTGTTTTTTTAAGATTTTTTTTCCTGTCTCTTCTCTAAATTATATCTCAGACTTCGTTTTTTTAAAAACTATTTATTAGATTTTATAGAATTTTCATTTCTTGTTTATTTTATGTATGTTTCTTTATTTATTACTCTTATTTGTATTTATTTATTATTTATGTTTGTAGATACTTATTATGTTTGCTGTTTGTGTTTTATTATATTTATATTCACATTTGTAAGCATTTTGTATTGTATTGCTTTTATTGTATTATTTTACTTATAGTTTTTGTATTGTATTATCCAATTCTTTGTATTTTATTGTATTCTATTATTTTGTATTATATTACTTTAATATTTGTATTAGAATTTTTCTTTCCGCCGACTCGTCACATGCTTTACACCCTTTGGGTTAGCCGGGTCGGAGTAGGCAATAATAATGAGAAAAAAACTCGTTATTTAGACAACTGGTACAACTTTGATATACTGCATCACTGCCGATATTTTATGATTTCGGCGACTTTGGCGACTTTTTACGTTTGGCACCGAAAGACGCCATTTCCCAGGTTAGTTGGAAGTAAAAAAATAAGCTAAATTCTTAGCATTCAATAAAAATGCTGAAAGCGAAGCCGCTCATGTTTTTTTTTTTTTTTTAAAGTTTAAAAAATTTGCCCGGAACGTTTTCGCAAGAGAACAATATGCAACAAGACAGTCGCCATGTTTGTTTAGGCAACACAACCGACGCCATGTTTGTTTAAGCAATAAAAATGACACCGAAATTGCAAAATATCGCCAACGATGCCGTTTATCAAAGCAGTTCCAGACAACTATATAGATGTAGTTTAATGGGCTTCCATTTCCGATTTTTCCGACCCAATAACGTTATTAATTGCAAATAATAGAGGCACTTGATGAAAAAAGAAAGCATTAAAACGAAATCTGTGCATGTTTCTTAGGTTTTTCCATTTTGACATAATTCCATTTTGTATCAGAGTGAACGATCAAGGAGGACACACCGCGTATGCAATGGCGTTACGGCAACTTTTGCCATCCGGGCGAATTTGCAGCATACCGCCCTTCCTTCACAAGTTACGTAGGGCACATACATCACAAAATAAAAAAATAAGAATTCTAGGTAAAAAAAAATATTAGTAATGTAATTCATCGTGTGATGCCCTCGATCTCTGGAAATAAGTTGCGAAATCGCGCATCCACCACCAATCTTTGTTTCATATATCGGTAATTTAACAACAAAAGGAGAAAAATAAGAATGAATTACATTAATTATTTTTTTTCTATTTACGTACGCAGTGATTGAGTTTATGCCGCTGCTCTTCTTAATTGTAAAATTGTTTTCCTGGATGTCTGATGCCATCCCTTTGGAATTGCCGCCCCTCCCCCCCCCCTTTAGCTACGTCACTGCGCGTATGGCGCTATCTTTTCCAAGCCATCTCGTCTCTAGGCGTTTCCTCATAACCTGGCTATAATAGAATTGGCGAGGAATCAACGCTAATACAAACCATACTTAAGAATAACTGAGTATCAAGAGGTTAGAATCGAAAACACGGGAATGTCCCTAAACTTGAATTTTTTCGTGCAATAACTCGCCAAACTTGGCATTAGATTTAAGACGGGTTAAGACAGTTATGATGACTGTCAACATAACAACTGGCGGAGGAGTAGCCGATTCAGCAACAAATGCCGTGGTCCCGGCTCCTAATTTTAATCATTAATTCCATTAAATTGAATATGTGATTATATTAGTGTAACAAGATGGAAATTGACTAAATGGCGAGGAGCGATAGTGAACCCTTTTGGTAATCTTTTCGTCAATGATAAAAAAAAAACCCAAGAAAAGTTTATGGAAAGTAATCAAACAAACAGAGATGAGGAAACTCAACTAAACTAAGAAATGAGCCAATAGAAAGTTACACCAGGGAAATAGATACCTATAGCGGTACTACGGCGTAAAGAATTGTTCTAAAAAATTATCCAAAAATAAAGGAAAAAGGTTTCAGGATTACTACATTTGGCGAGTAATTGCTCAATTTCTTTAAATTCCATCTCGGCGACCGCACCGTATTCTTAAATCTTGCCCATTTGTTCTAAGATTAACTCTTGAACTATATGTTGTTGTCATAGGATGCGAATTGGATTAGTGTAACTAGAGCTAAATCCATGAGCCAAGGACTCATGATAAAGAGGAATAGCGACAGCTTATGAGTAGTCTGTTGTGCAACGGATTAGAATTGGTTCAATTATACTTAGGAAATCAAACCATTATGAACAGTTTTCGGTTAGATTTGAAAGCGCGGTACCTTCACTAAATGTTCCCCAATGGAATTTTTTAAAGCAATAACTCGCCAGATTAATAACGGTAGCCATCGTAACAGTTGGTGAAATAAACGAGAAGTCGATAATTTGGTGACGGGGCACTACCATGTTCTCAAGTTTTACCCAGTTTTCACTAGCGAACACTAAATTTACAAAAGAGCAATTAGTTCCTAATTGTATAACTACTTACATTCGTAGCTGCAGACTTTATAGAAAAATGTTTCTAAGCCTGCTAATAATAGCACATAAATATGAATGCAAATAATTCATTTCTACCACTCCTAAAACAAAAATAATTATCATAGAATCATTGCTTATTAGACGATTCAACAATGCTTATGATTACTTTGATTCGAAGCTAATTCTTCGCATTTAATTCTTTTACTGCTCACGCCGACCCTGGTTACCCAAAGGGTGTAGTAAAGGATTGAACTACACACATACTAAAAATAGTATCTGTAGGTCAGAGGTTCCCAACCTGTGGTACGCGAAGGGCCATTTTGGGGTACGCGAAATCACAGTTGTTAATGGCGGAAGCAAGAAAACATAAGGGATTAAAAAAGTTGGAGAATTTTGTTGCTCCAAGTGAATGCTTGTTATTTAATAACTATACCAGTTGAATAGTTGATTATTAAGGAATGTAATTTTTAGGTAAACGTATAAGTTAAAACGAAATAATTACAATACGGGTTTCATTCGCTTTGGCGTTCAACTAATACTTTTGTAAAAATGAAAAAAAAAGAGAAATCAGAAATAAGTTCTGAAAATGTTAATAATTCGAGTCATTTCACCTTTAAGCTAACTTAAAACCATAACATTATTTATAAAAACTTCTTTGCATAGACGGATGGTTATGGGGGGGGGGAGTTGGATATGATAGTAGGGGGTACGCGAAAACAAAAAGAATAATCAAGAGGTACGCGAAGGAAAAAAGGTTGGAAACCCCTTCTGTAGATAATAGAAATGCTCTTAGAGATTGATTTACTTTTACTTTAACGACACTTTTATATTTAAAAAAAATAACAAGGACTTTTTTAACGTTTTGCAGTTTGATCCAGAGCGACGAATGACTGAACCTATGGAGAGAATTTCAAAAACCAAGTCAAGGCATACTATTTAGAAGATTAAATGCAATTAATACTCTTCTTACTTCCAATTTCACAAGTTTTTTAATCTTTCAAATTAATGATGTTTCCAGAAATTATGTGTAAAAGTTATAATTTTGCTGTCGAATTTTTTAAAAAAAATCTTGTATTAGTTTCGTCATTTTAGTTATCAGTTTGTTTTCTTTAAGAACCTTATTGTTGTGGTGTATGCCATAAAGAGTTTAATGTGTGACGTCACTTAAAAATGGATGTTATTGAACTCATAAAAATGAAATTAAAGGAGATTCGAACCTCTAGTTTGAAACATCGTAACATGATAATGTTTAAGACTTGATTTGTCAATTGCATCGGCTATAACATTCTGTGTATAACGATTCTTATATCGCTCAATTTGTAGAAAGGATGTCAGCCTAGAAACATTATCATGGTAATAAAAGCGAAATTGAAAATTCTGCTTTGGAATTAAGTTTCCAGAAAGCAATTTCGTTTTTATCATAACCTTAGTATTTACAAAAGCACGGTTAAACTGGTTTGAATTTCATTACAAGAACAAAAATCATTAAATTAAAGAAGAAATTGCACGGATATAAAATTTTCACACTGAGAAGCTAATTTTTTTGGATTTTATAGTAGTGCAAAAATAGTATTGGTGCTAAAATATACTTCGAAGTTATTGAGGAAAAATGTTAAACTTTCAATTATTTTTAATTAACTAAACATCTAATTAAAATTTTGAAAAATCGATTTTTATCCAGCAATACCCAAGAAGTAACTATATGCCAAGTTTGGCACCTCCAGGTCTTCCATATGGAGCGTTTTGAACGATTTTTACTTTCTTGTATACGAAGTATAGGAAGAGAATGTATTGTAATCGTCAAAAAAATTCGAACTCGAGATTTTGACGTATCTCCATGTTTTAGACCTTCCTGAATCCGAAAAACACAATTTTTGAATTATGTCTGTCTGTCCTGTAAACGCGATAACTCGAAAACTAGTAGAGCTAGAAGGATGAAATTTGGTATGTGATCTTTACACTTAATCAGGGGTGGCGGCAGCGGGGAGACCGGGAGAGCAGCCCCTCTGTCGGGGATGCTATGCCTCCCTTAGGGGAAAGTTTTTGTACGGTGTTACGCAACTAGATGATAAATAAAGATCTGGCGGAAATTTGAGGCCAATTTTATTACATTCGACCCCTCCGTACAGCAAGTCACGTCCCCTGTCGAGTAGACCATGCCCCCTTCGGCCAAACTCTAACGACATTCCTGCACTTAACTTGTAAGATTCTGTCAAATTTTGGTCAAAATCCATCCACGGGAAGTCTGTCTAAACCGTGTTCATGTGAACACGATAACACAAAAATTTAAATAGCTAAATGATAAAATTCGGTACACAGTTTTATCATCAGGAATGTAGGTCCGTATCAAAGTTTGGACCAAATCCATCAAAGGGTTGACTCGCTGTCGGTCTGTATAATCGCTGCTTGTGAACACGATAACTCCTTAACACAATGGCTTATATAAATGAAATTTGGTAAGTAGCCTTCTAACCTTAATTGTAGATCTGTGACCAATTTTTTAATCGGTTAAAAAAAAGTCGTTCAAATTGCATATTCAATTTTCTTACTATGACCCGAGCCCATTTTGCGTCTCGGCGATATCCGTGATCTTGGCGCACACTAAGGGAAACTAGTGGATAGTCATGGCATTCTGGATTACAGAAGTTTCGCATTTTTTTATCCATTCGGGGGGGAGGGGGAAATGACACATATTTGGGAAGTATACGAGAAAGTTTAGTGGAGACCAGTCCCACTAGTTGCATTCCGTAATTTACCGAAAGTATGCCAGCCTAAAAAAATCATCACTTTAAAATGTTTCTCAATAAATCGTGTGTTGCTCCTGTAATTGTTTTAATTTCCGGTTACTTTATTTTACCGTCCAATGATTTTCCTTCGCAGTAGATTATTTATAATTTGCTCAATATGACTGCATTTAGAAAAACTTGATAATCAGGTCGATTTTGAATATTTAGTGCTTTCTAATCCAACTTGCAGAACTTAGCTAAGCGTAGTTAAAAGTAATGAAATGAATCAGAGGGAGATATCTTCGCTCGGCTTTCTCGTACACTTTCACAACATGGAACGTTTTGTTTTCAGCGTATATTTAATGAACAAAATCTAATACGCATTCTGGATCTCTTCTCTTTATCTGACCCCGTCCAAAATTTGCTACAGATCTTAGTATCTAGACCAAATATGGAAATTCTTATTATTGCGTTTTTGAGTTATGGCAATCATATTCACTCAGGCTGACTGACAGACAGTCAACTCGTTAGCGTATTCAGTTTAAAATGTGATATAAATCTATGATTTTAGTGATAAAACCATATGCAAAATTTCATCAATCTGTCTCATTGCGTTTGGGACTTAAGGTTTTCATATATACGAAGAAGGATAGATTGATCGACAAAGAGGTAACCAGTTGACGGATGACTTTGGTCCAAAACCGAGACAGATCTACAATTCTATTAATAAAATTATTGTACAGTTTAATAGGTTTTTGAGTTATCGTACTCATATACACACAGACGGACAGACAAATAGCCATAATTCAAAAAATGTGATTTTGGATTGTGAACCAGCGGGAGTAGTCTCTCCTAAACTTTCTCGTATACTTCCCAAAAAGGCGTCATTTCCCCTCCCCCCGTGCGGATAAAAAATGCCAACCTTCTGTAACCCAGAATGCCATGACTATCCACAAGTTTCCCTTAGAGCGCGCCAAGGTCACGAATAGCGCCAAGCGCTTGCCAAGACTCAAAATGGCCTTGCGTCATAGAAAGAAAATCGAATATGCAATTTGAACGCCTTTTTTTAATCGATTGAAACAGCAATTGGATACAGATCTACAATTAAGGTTAGAAGGCCACTTACCAAATTTCATTAATCTAAATCATTGTATTAAGGAGTTATCGTGTTCACAAGCATGCGAATATACAGACAAACAAACAGTCAACCCTTTGACGGATTTGGTCCAAAATTTGATACGGACATACATTTCTGGTGACAAAACTGTTTATCAAATTTTATCCTTCTACCTATTTAAGTTTTTGAGTTATCGTGTTCACATGACCACGGACAGACAAATAGACTTCCTGTAGATGGATTTTGTCCAAAATTTGATAGAAACCTACAAATTATGTGTAAAGATCAAATACAAATTTCATCCCTGTAGCTTTAATAGTTTTCGAGTTATCGTGTTCACAGAGACACAGACAAATATAATTCCAAAATTGTGTTTTTCGAACTCAGGGAGGTTTAAAACGTGAAGATTCATCAAAACAGAATTCAAATTTTTTGACGATTACAATACTTTCTCTTTGTATACGAGAAAGTGAAAAGGAAGTGAGAAAAAGGCGTGCATCAATATTTTGATGTCGAATTTGTAGTTCATTACACAGGGCCGGATTACTAAATAGGCAAATTAGGCAACTGCCTATGGGTCCCGCAATGTTAAGGGCCTCTAGGCGTTCAGAACATTATTCTTAGGATTTTTTTTAAGGTTTTCAAATTTTCTTGCAGCTTAGTGTGGTCCAATTGTCTGACTGACTCATACGCTAACAGCACTGGTAAACTTTGTATCTGAGTGTTTATAATGCTTTAAAAAAGTTGCATCATTTTTTATCAATTTGTTAAAAATTACTTTTTAATTTCTTTATACGCAAGATACTGAAACTAACTCTTATGAAAGCGACTCGCAATTAAATGTTTTTTTTTTATTTATATAGATATATTAAAATAAAAACACATCAGATTTTCGAAATTTGGAAGTGAAAACGGGGGGGCCTCGGATCTTGCACTGCCTATGGGCCACTAAAGACATTAATCCGGCCCTATACATTAAAGTACTTTCTTTTTGTATACTTTGTATATGAGAAAGTAAGAATGTAATTTTGTCTATAGATCACAAAGTGTACTGAAGTATGACTCGAAAACAAATTCCGACTGTGCTCGGCTCAAGAAATAAACCATTCAAGAGATGCCACTTTTTAGCTAAGTAACTAGAATCGTGTTTGTAATCCTATTAACTACAATTGTATTTGTAAAAAAAATTGAGTTCGCAGGCGCACGAACGGCAGATAGACTTTTCATTCAAAATTTGATAGAAATCTAAAAAAAAATATGTAAAAATCTCACACAACTCTTCATCCGTCTAGGTTGTTGCGTTTTTGAGATATTGTGTTCATAGGTAGATCAAACAGACAGACAAACATTAATACCAGAAATTGTTTTCTCGGACTTAGGGAGGTCTAAATTAAGGCGATTCCTCACAATCTCGAGGTCGAAATTTTTGAGGATTACAATACTTTCTCTCCGTATGAGAAAAGAAAAAATCGAACCATCTATAAAATAGGATGTCATAAATTATTTACTGGATTGAAAACAATATATAAAATATAGTTGTAAAAAGCATATGGAAACGATTTATATCGATCTATATCTTAGTTCAGTTTAGTTACATTAACGTCCCGTTCTGAAGCAACACAAAGGCTATTTTGGGACGGTTTCTCGTAATTTTGAACCGCAGTCAGATGACGAGGTCTGATATGGCAGATCCTCTCCAACTTCCGCACCACGCCAGCGGGACATTAAAAGAAGGGAAGAGCTAAACCTATATCTAAGAATTATTTTCTCGCGTCTAAAAAATTTCTCAATAAATTTCTTAACCTGGCATTAATTGGTACGTGAATTTTTCCTAAAACAAATTCCTCTACTTTGATACTTCTCAGAAGACACTGTCATTATTAGCCTTGTTGTTTCGATTTACGTAGAACGTGTCTCAAGTATTCCAGACAATTTTGCTTGCCACGCTATTATCACAAACAAATAAAAAACTCAATAAAACAATATAATATAATGGGAATAAATAAAAGTTTGATTCGTTGCAAAAGTATCTGGGCCAATTCGCAATCATCTATCTATATATATATAAGAGCATTTTTTTATGATTATGTATGTTTGTTTTATTCTTTATTTTCCACCTTCGGCGACCAGTTTGTTCGCCGGGAACATAATTTCAACTGAATCCCGTATGTATAAATTGATATTCATGGTTTCCTTAACAAAGTAATTTTAATTTTCAAATTTTGATAGATAATTAACTCATGTTTTTTCAATAGCCTTGCACCAGATGGTGTAAAGATTTTTGTGCTGTAATATTTTTGGAAGTTATTAAGGAAAAACGCTAAAATTTCACTTATTTTTTAATTAATTAAAATTTTAATTAAAATTTCAAAAAAACCCGGTTCCTAGGTGCACATTCCCACTCTCCAAAGTATGTGTGTTCCAAATTTCGTAGCTCTAGCTCGAGCGGTGTGCCCTGCAGATCGCCAACACACACATTCTCCTTTATTATTAGTAGAGATGCACGCCCAGACCGTTTGACATACAGGAACCAAAATGGGTGCAATGATGGATTAGCACAGGAGGGAGCTACCGCCGTAATTTTTTTTTAAAATTCCAACCCGCTCCACACCGGCCGATGAATATTTGGCCCCCTACGTATGATTCAGCGTGCAACAGGCCCACATACAGGACGGATTTTCAATGGAAACGGGTTTCGAACCACAGCCGAGACCTTATCACTAGGCTACCGCTACCCTTTTATTTTAATTAAGAGTTTTATTGTCATACATGCCATGTATTTTTATTTCTGTTTAAGAGGGAAAAGGCTGTTAAAGAAGTAAAAAAAACGATTGTGTGATACTGGTAATTTACTCGAGTAATTAATGGTGTTGTAGACACTTTTCATGTTTCCATTTTATAAAAAAAAATTCTTTAAATTACTTAATAAAATTCAAAACGAATGCTTTTCTGTCACTTGTTCCAAGATTTTAATAACAACTCTTTATGCAATGTTTTTTTTTTCGTAAATAGATAAAAAAAAAAAAGAATTTTTTTTCATATGTGATACTCGCAACATAATTGTTTTTCCCAGACTGTAGACTTTTTGATTAAACTCTTCGATTGCAAATTACTTGCACACTTGAAGACTCTTTTATTACAAACTCAGTAAACAGCCACAGCAAAATTAAAAAGAAAGAAGCTCACATATCAAATATATTTCTTTTTATTCTTGATGACAGATAGTTACACACAAATTCTACACCTCGGAAACTTGGGAGAATAAAGTCTCAACTGAGAAACCGGCTTGCCGAAAAATATGAACGAACAGGAGCGAATTACTTGTAATAACTATACATTTTTTTATTTGCAATTTTTTTAAGCAGTCAAACTCTTTCTCAGTAATTTAAAATGAAATTTATTTTTAACTTTTAATCGTGCATTGTTAATTTTTACTTTGCTCTGGTTCTGTCACTGACTGACACGGTTTGCGCTGGATATATTGGAGAATCTGATGTGAAAAATTAAAGACACATCTCAGTTATCTAGTGTCACTTAAAGCCAGATTTCATAGCGAAAAAAAAAATGTGGTTCTAAAAATTTTTATATTAGTACCTAAGGCTTTGCTTAAAAAAAATCAGTATGCAAGATATTTTCACGAAAAGTGATAGAATTCTTTTCAAGTTTTCTTTTATTTTAGTGTCGTCTTTTAGTTAGTACGAAAATGAAAATTTAAAGAATTGAATATTTATGTACAGATTGGTTATTAAATAACTTTGCCAATACATGAAAAACCTCAACGCTCTAATAAAATTCGAGATATAGAGAGTGACGGTTTTCCGCACAGGCGCTAGAGGCGTTCGCCTCGTGCCTCGAGATCCCGGGGAGTCTCAAAATCTATTTAACGTATAACACAGTGCCAAGCCGACGGTGAATTTACGACATTGGGTAAGGGGAGGGGCGTCAAAACAATTTCGGGCCTATGGGCCCGTATTGCCAAAATCCGCCACTGGATATAGATATTTCAAAGTATGCGTTCGAGAGTGGGAAGAACACCTGAGCTCTCATGATTAAGGTTACAGCTACGAAATTCCGAAAAATTCAAATGGAAGCACTCACTTTTACGCATTGCTGATTGATCGATGAGGTTAAAAATCATGAATAGCATTGAAACTGTGCCTGTAGCCTGAAAAACACGGGAATAATGGCCGCAGATAAAATAATAAATTTAATAAAAACAGTCTTTATAAAAACACACTTTTATTCGTGTTGTAAAAAGTATAATTTTTTTATTTTAATTATTTTCTACATCTTAGTCTTTAATTTATAATTCGTTATTATAAATATTATGGAATCCTGCAATCATTTTTTCCTCAAATTCACTACTAGGTTGCGCGGCTAGTACGGAATCAAGATTTAACTAAATTAATCGATTAACTGATAATTAAGAAAATTAAAATAGTGCATTGTAATTTAGAATACGTAAGTGTACAGTGTACACATCAGAAACTAAGTGTAAAATCGACTGCAAAATTAGCAATTTTTGAAATTTTATCTCTGCAACCGTAACCGTGAGAGTTTAATTTTTATAACTCCTCTTACTGTCGAGAGCCTATATTGAAAAATATATATATCTCGAATTTTATTCGCATTCGATGATGGTTGCGACAGCTATGAGCTCGTATATCGGCAAAGTTATTTTATAGTCATCCTGTGTTTATTTCATATAAAAGCACGCAAAATCCAAATATCCATAAATACGCTTGAAAGTAAAACTTTTCAACCGTTTTTTCGCTTAAACTTTTTCCTCCCACATTTCTGATAATAACTCTGGATACCATTAATTCCTTTTCTTTGAGTAAGCGAAAGGAATAAAGTTCTTAAGAAAATAATATCGATCATAATTCAGACAAAGCATTTAAATATATACAAATAACAGAAAACATGCACTGTACAATTATTTGATCGCTTCTTAAAATACTCCAATGATCCTAGAACCTCGCTTTTTTCCTGGTCCTTTCTTCTGCATTTCAGTCCCTCTCTTTTCTTCTTATTTTTGAAGTAATGCAGTCTTTCCGTATTGTATTGTAAAGACAAAATATAAAAAATATCAGTACTTTAAGGAGCTGTTTTACAGTATTTTAAAATTTTTCAAAGTCATCATTTAATTTTTAGATAGATATGAGTATCTTCTTGCTGTTAATCTTCGCTTGTTTGAAGAACAAATGTACGAAACTGAAAAACTGTAGCAGCAGAAGCATGTTTAATCTTATGCATATACATGTAACAATGTTGATAAGCGAATAATTTAACCATGTAGACTTACATAATTTTCTAGTTATAGCTGATAGATAAAAATAAATGCGCTGCAATTGCATATTTTAAGTGTGGCTTTTAAAATTTTCTTTGCATGATATCTTCCTTTAAAGAACCAAAAGATAGTAGTTATATAGATAGAAAGAGAGTAATACGATTTGCTGACTACTTTTGCCTCTGTTTTAAACTTGTAGGACTGACTTAATGACTTCACATTTTTGAACTGCAGAAACTGCCGACCTTAAGACATTTATAATAGTTTCATTGACATTCTTCAGTATCCAAATCATGGTATATTTTCAATCTGAAATCAGTAGCATGTCTTTGGAAGCGTTGCATCCTGTAGTATGATGCTAGATTGATTCGAGTCTCAGGTTCTGTATTACTGTAACTTGCGATATTTCTTCTACATATAATAAGAACTAAAACTCGGCTTCTTGGTAATTTTAGACTTGAAATGTATTTCTTTGACGTTGCCTTATTATCCAGAATTTCTTGAACGTCCGTCATTCTTTCGAAGGCTTAAAACGTGGACAGGAATGTAAGTTTGACATCTGGCATCAATACTTCAGAGAAGAATTGATTCCTAGGAACTTATCACGTTACTCAACCGCTTGCTGGAATCGCCCATGGGTCAGAAAGTTGAATTCATTGATTAAAATCGCGATCTGAGGTCAGCGAGCGATTTGGGCTTCCAAATCTGCAAGTGAGCATATGAAATAGGATTGTTAATAAAATCTAACAGCTGTTTCACATTCCCAAAGCATTAAAGTTGAATCTTTTAAAATGTTTTCTCGAATTCAATCGTACCTCGGATTACTCAGTCTTGTTTCCATAGCAATAGTATCTGCCTCTATGAGAAGGCAGTGGGCACTTATACTTGGACAACGCTGTGGTATACCAGGATCCTGGGTCACCATTTGAGGAAGTAGTGGTCTGTTCTCCAGTGAGCACTATGGTCTTATGGAGAGTCTCTAGCTCTTTAGTGAACAGTAATTTATGGTTCTGTTCTAACATGAACTCCCAGCAGCGATATTTCTCAACCTCTTCTTCAACAGGTTGGTTCACATCCGGCTTGAGCATGATGACGGCGATACATTCTCTCTTGCCATTGGTGAGGGCAGAGTACATTTCGGATAAGGCTTTACCTGTAGCCACTGGGGAGGTTGCGGCCTGCACCTGCCGGCACACCTCGTCTGCTGGGATGGTTTTGGAGAAAAGGCTGTCTCCGAAAACGAGGAATTTGTCTTGTGGGCTGAGGACTAGCTCTCGTACTTCTGGTTCGGGAATGGAGGTCCAGGTACCTTTTGGGTTGGGTGTGTTGCTTTGGAGGTTGCTCAAGTAGTTGTTGTAACAAACATCTGTAACCTAAATAAAAAGATGCAAGCAATAAGTGTTAGATAGAAGTATTTGGATTTAAGAATATGTTTATGTCTTAAGATTCTGCATTTAATAATAATCTTACAGGATTTAAATAGACTAATAAACTATCTAAAATGGCTCGTTATGGCCTGGGTGATCCATTTATGTGCATATCTAATCTTTTTATAGATACAATTCGAGATTGGATGAATAAAGGCAGTGGAGGAACCGCATCTTCTGTTGTAGTAATTTATTTTGAAGCAATTATTATCCTATATCATCTTTAATACTGGGTAATAACTGCATATATAATTAAATATATAATATTTTGCTACAAGAAAGGCTTCTGATCATGACATATCTCAGAGTCCAAAATACAGAGGAAACATTTTCTAAATAAATCTGGATTCTAAATATTCTGAAAGCTTTTCAATAGTTTTAGAAGAAAATCTGAATAAATCACATTTTTGACTTAGTATGAAAGAATACCGTCTTTTTAAAAAAAATTTTCTACTTAGATAAAGAATAGCAGGAAACATAAAAAACGAAATTCTAATGATTCTTTATGCATTTCAATATTTATTATTTTGAATATTTATTTAATGAGTGCAAAGAATTCCACTCTGTTTAACAAATGCTTATCAGGAATACAAAATATTGTTTCACTTAAGATTTCTTTTGTAGATATGAAAAATATACAAAATGTTATAAGTAACACAGCAAAAATATAATACAGTACAACCTCAGTTAACAATTCGCTGCCACTATTCACGCCTGAAATTCGAACCATCTATCTAATTACATGCCCCCTTCTCTGCCATCTATTAACTAAAGTAGAGAAGGGGTCTTCTAATTAGATAATAGTTTCTGGACGCGCCAGCGCGTAGGTGACAGTGAATGTGCTAACCGAACTAAAGAATGGGAAGCCGTTTCGGATAAACATTTTTTAGATTAAGCGATGAACATCCATTACTGTTTTGTATCTAATTACAGTATGTAATACTGAAATGTTTTGAGTGTAAAACGAATTAAAAGAACTCTTTTTGTAGGCTACACTTATGTTCTTTATTTCAAGTTAACCTCAACTCTTTCTGCGCAATGCACCTGCCAGGCATAGATAAACAATATTTTAATTAATATTGTTAATACCCATTAATTTTAATTTTAGCATTCTAAAATTAATCACTGAACTTCGTGGGGAGGCTTAAAAGAAAAAAGTGGGGACATCGTTGCAAAGAAGTCTCGCTTTCGCTATTATTTCCGTGCAGTACGCAGTACAATGCGAATTTTCTGGATTTGCGATTTCAGACGCATTTCGGATAGCCGGAGTTAAACGAAACCTGTATATAGGACTTTACTGTATATGCAAATTAGATGAATAGTTGAATTCAATGGCAGGTAATTTGAGAGAGCCATTATATTTGATTGATGTAATCATGAAGGATATGAAAAGTAAGGATACCTGCATAGCGGAGGCCCATTCCTCAATTCCAAAAGGTGGTTCGTCTTGCCTATGAGCCAGGACAATGATATTTCCTGCCCTTCCTAAGACACAGGAGGAAGACCTTCCAATCGTACCTAACCTCAGGGTGACTGGACTTCCACTGAATGAGGACAGGTGGCACATCGTGATGCCTAGGTCCTTTGAATAGCCTCGACCCCTGAGATACCTTCATAGAAAATGGGGAACACTTTATATGTAAAATATAGCAAAGCAAAATGATATTTGCATTATTTCAGTATTAAAGAAAAAGTAGCAATAAACAAATAAATGAAAAAGATATTCAATATAAAATAGCTGACTTAATAAACATGTGAGAATAATTGAACTGTATATTCGTAATTTCTATAAGAATTTATCTTAAACTGAAGTAAAGTCTTTCGAGAGAGTTCACAAAGAAATTTGTTGTATTTTCGATAAGAAACAGTATGACAGAACCAGTAAACAGCGGTGGTGTTCTCCCGTCGATTACCACGAATACTCCCAAAATATGACACGTTTTGGGTTTAGATTCGTCGTAAAGTGAAAAGAATCGAGTGCGCGACTTTAACCTTCACTTTGATAGCTTAGATTCAAAATTTTACACAGATCTACAATTGTGGTGTTAAGACCAAAACAAAATTTCATTTATTTAATTCCTTGCATCTTCGAGTTTTTTTTGTTTTGTTCTCATACACACGAAGATACAAACAGACATACAGTTTTCCCGTGAACAGATTTCACTCAAAATGAGACAAGATGTAAGTTTGGATGTAAAGAGCATATACTAAAATTGGTAGACGCGTAACATGCACAGCGGCTGCGACTGGGTGGAAAAAGTGGAGGGGCAAGAAATTTATAGACATCTAAAAGTACCCGGGAGTATAGGGGGTAGACAAAAAGATTTTAAAAAATTAGTTACAAAATTAGCTAGCTTTCCGGGACATTGTTGCTTTTTTTATAATTCTAGGTAGCTAAAATGAAATAAAAATCTAATTTTCCCCCAGAAAAGTAGGGGCGACTGTCCCCCCGACTCGCCGCCACTGTACATGGACATTTCACAGGGTCATGTGACTGTGACGTCAAACAAATCATGAAGATGTTCAAACATGATAAGAGATAAATCATACTTGACACTCGACACAAGGCAGTTTCTTAAGAATTGAGGATAGGATTCCCTGCCTTCTCTTTCCACTTTTAAAAGTTCCGGAAGTATGCTGCGAAGTTCGCCTACTTTCGTAGCATCGTCCAATTCCATGAGGGCTATGAGCGCTTCCTGCTTCCCACTGGAAGGATCTTTCTGAAATTCGATGTAAATTCTACAAAATAAAAAAAGACTCACGTTTATATTTTAATTTACTTCCAAGCTTTTATTATCTTTCAAGGTATAAACTTTCATGGCTCTTTTTTGTTAAAAATACAAACATTTTTGAATTTCTAAATTAACGGATCTTAAGTGACCATTTTGAGAATTCTCAGTGTTCTCTATAGATTCTGTTATGAATACAGACTAACTAGTAATTGAAAGAATAGAATAATTCACAGTGCTTTCTATAGATTTTATTATGAGAAAAGTAGAATTCGCAATGTTCTCTGCGTATTCTGCTACTACGAGTACGAGCTATTAATTGCAAGAATAGGGTAGAATTCGCAGTGTTCTCTTCAGATTTTATTACGAGTACAAACTAACTACTAAGTGCAAGACCAGTAGAATTCGCAGTATCTCTAAACATTTTATTACGAGTACAAACTAACTGCAAATTGAAAGGAATTTCAAATCATTTTTAAAATTATAAAAATAAAAAAAATATAGAGTACTTATTGGTAATTAAAAATAATATTTGCGGGTTATTGCGATCTTAAAAGTGATGTACGATGAAAAATGAAGGAAAGATAATATATAAAACTACTTTATATGCAGATGATTAATTTGTTAGAATCACACTCTTTTCCATTCACTCGAACATAATTAAAAAGTAAGAGAGATAATAAAAACAAAAAAGTTAAGTTTTTGTACTAAACGATATACAGAGTGTCCACACTTATCGTGGTCCAATGGCTAATTTCTAAACCATTAGAGATAGACATATAGTTCCAATTGGGAAAACGTTTTAAATGAAGGGAAAATTATAATATATGTTTTTTGAGTCACTAAATATATCTCTGAAAAATATACGAATTCTAATTTTTCATTCAGTCCCCCGGTTCTATCAGTCATATTTAGTAAAATATTCTTGACATTCTTAACAAAAAAAGCCCCACTCTTCTGCGACTAAAACTGAGCGAGTTCTAGAGCTTCGAATTTCATGATTTTTAACCAGTCATCGGCCTCGTCGAGCAAGTGCTGTGCATTGATTGGTGGATCGTCTTCAAGACGGCTATTGAAATGGTGTAAAGTAGTCTAAGTCAGCGATATCCAAAGCTCCAATATTCAGTCAGTTTTAGTCTCAAAAGAGTGGGATCTTTTTTTTGTCTAAAATGTCAAAAATATTTTACTAAATATGACTCATAGGACCGGGGGACCGTATAAAAAGTTAGAATTCGTAACTTTTTCAGGAATATATTTATTCACTCAAAAAAGATATATTATAATTTTTCCCTTTATTTAAAACATTTTTCCAATTGGAACTATACTATGTCTATCTCTAACGATTAAGAAATTAGCCATTGGACCACGATAAGTGTGGACACCCTGTATACAGATTTGCATTAACTAAATAATTATTTATTTATTCAATTGTAGAAAGAATTAAATCGATTACTATACAGCAGTTTCTTACAGTACAGTTTTAAAAGGTGGATACACGTCACTTGCACCAAACAAATTTAATTTTGGAATCCAATGCAAATCCTTTAGGAAGGAAAAAGCACGTAACTTTACAGAACACCGTAAAGCAACTCATTTTTGAGTATGTAGGCATGAAATTAGCTGTTCGATGGCTTATACAGTTACGTTTGCCATGTATCTAGGACTTCACCTAAATCGACTCTGTTAAGTTTAAAAATACCTACCTGGTATTTCCATCTTGAGATTCTGTAAAACCCAGTATCCAAGGGCAACTGATTTCTGTTTCTTTCAAATTGTTATCGCTAAGAGGAGCTTGCCGACCAGCGCAGTTCACATCTACCACAGCAACGGACCTTTGGCAGCTACAAAAGAAGTGAAAAAATTTTTTTAAAAATTATAACGCATTTGAATAAATCTTTACTTGTTCTTACTCATGTATGAAACCAAGTTGATTACTATATAGGAACTATGCGTATTATCATTTATAAATCCAGTATAAAGTTTCGTGACTCTCTGTAACGGCTATTTTTTCTGATTAAATCTGGGAAAAAATCATCTAAGAAATTCGATTTATTTTTTGCGTTAAAATTGAATTTGTTGACAAAACACAGGGAAAACATCAATTAGTCGTGTAATTTCTCTTCACTGAGCAAAATGAGCGCTTTTCCGAGTTCTTTATTATTCAGGTTTTTTTTGTTTTTTATCTATTCTTTTCCCGTTATTGATATTCATTCTTGATTTGAATTCCTCCTTTTCTTTTTATCTTTTGCTGCAGCAAACTACCTTCAAAAGCCTTTCCACCACAGAAACAAGCTCCTATAGCTATTGATATTCATTCAACTATTGATATTCATTCTTGATTTGAATTCTTCCTTTTCTTTTTATCTTTTGCTGCAGCAAACTACTTTCAAAAGCCTTTCCACTACAGAAACAAGCTCCTACAACTATTGATATTCATTCAACTATTGATATTCATTCTTGATTTGAAACGCACCATTTTCTTCTAATGTGAAACGATTGTTTTTGAATCGATATTCGGTTTAAAAAGTAAACATTTCCTTCTCCATCTTTCATCCCCCCCCCCCTATATTGGTGAATCCACTGGCGCATGCGCAAAAGCGCTCAGGGTTTCCGTATCTGAAAATGGACAATACTTTGAAGGCGAAAGAAGAAACATTCGAAATGCTTGCATTCTTGAGAGTTTCCAGTTAATAAAAAAATACCTAAAATTTAATCCTCTGCTACGGATATGAGCAAAAGCAATAAAAGTTCCTGCGTCATGAACTCACGCGATGCCCTTCTCTTTCTACTCTGCCCACTGGAACGACACGAAAGGAAATACCAAAATTACATCCACCCCGCTTTTACTTATGACTGAGATAATAAAAATTAAAAAATATTTTCTCCAAGACAACATCTGAGCAAAAAATTCGGTCAAGTAAGCTTCTATTAGATTCTATGCATTTTGTGCCAATTCCGATGGACTTTTGGTGGAATATAAAAGATGGTAAGTTTTAAGAAAGATCACTAGTCATCGGGTTTTCATTGAGTTGCCTGAAGTGGTCAGAATTCATCAGCAGACTTCTCCCGGTACACAAGTAAGCTATATAAGTATATTTGTATTCCTAAATTATTAGATTTATTGAGTGTTATTTGAAGTATGTTACTTATATCTGCACATTCAGTTAGAGAAATCAAAATGCTATCATATTTCGATCTGTAGAAATTATTTCATTTTTTAAAAAAAATATTCAACAAATTTCGCTAATTGACTTTAATTTATAGACATTTTTTTACACTGTATCTTAAATATAACAAGCAGGTAAATGGTTAATTTGTACCAAATGTGAATTTTAAGAATTCGAACCTCTTCCCGCTTAGCATTTGAGTAATGCTCAAGATAAGTCGATAAAGTGATTATTTCTAAGCGTAATACGAGTCCAGAAATATAAATTATTTTGACTTTATTTCCATTTTTCAAACTTTTAATCTGAAATTTCTAATATTACAATTAAATCCGTTAATAATATTTTCAAAATTCCTGATCACTTTTGAGGGGGACAGGAAATTCGCACTAGGGTCACAGTACGATCATAGTAGCAAAAGCGAATTCCTTCTCGCATTTTCTAAAGAAAATTTAGATATAAAGCATTATTGAGTCTACTTTGTTGATTAGCTGATAGTCAAAACAAGCGGTTTGAAAAACGGTAATGTATGTAAAGTGCTGTATGTAAAGTGTACAATGAATTAAGCATAACTAATTATATGAAAATTCTAAGAGAAGCCTACCTGATTGTACTTCTTGGTCAGAGCCAACAAGATGGGCTTAAACTTAACTAACAGTGTACAGTTTAAGAAACCTTGAAAATCCACTCCACAAAAGGTCAAAGTGAATTATCACTAATCATTTTATACTGATACTTGATGTTGATTTTTTTCTTTTACATTTATAAATTTTATACAGAAATGCAGCTACTAATACGTTTCAGCTCCATTTTACTGCTCTATTATTCCTGCAGGTTATGTGCACAATGGCTAAGATAGTCATGTTCTCTTTTAACAATTTCAAAAATTATTGTTTATAAAAGTAATAGTGAAAGTTAGTTAAAAGTAATCGAATTAACAGCACAAAATGAAGACAAAAAATTATTCCGCATGCTTCCCCCATACACACATCACCACCACAAAAGCACACTCAGTTTATCTGTTGAATGAACTGAAAATAATTATTAATGTTACAAATTTATCCGCATTGCGAGTGTTCTGAAACTATTGTTTCATGGTTTAATACTGAGGTTAAAATACGAATCAAAATCATCTCTCAGATTCGGAAATAAATTCTTCTTGTTAATATTGCATTACGAAACAGCAAATTCGGAAAGAAAATCACCAAATTTAGTTTTTTAAATTAATTTTTCACACACCAATAGCTCCACCATTGGGACACCGGTCACCGTGTTGAAGGTGAAAATAAATAGAAAACAACAATGTGGACAGCAGATTTTTAATTAAACAAATTGCTAAGGTATTTTATTGAAATCATAATAAGTAATAAGTGTCAATTCCCAACAGAACTGAAAGAATTACATATGCAGAAAATTGCGTCTTGTACGAAATTATTAAGTTAAAGTATGAAGAACGCAACTAAGTCATTTGAAGTATAATAAATTTGTTAATACAGCATTGAAAGCAATGTATAATATATTATTATGTTATTTATAAGATTAAGATTTATAAGGATAACCAAGAGCAGACCAAACAAAATGAAAGTTCAAATCTGGAGGTCTGTTATAAATTGATTTTAGCAGATAGAGTTATGAAACTTTTAATAATAAAACATATGAATTCTCACTTCTTCAGGTGAATCATTTTAATAACATTTTCTGGCTTTTCTTCTCGTTCTTAAAATTAAAAATCTGAATATAATCACTTATCCATCATAGATAGGGTAAGTGCATACATCATTTTTATTCCCTACTAAAGTTAAGTTATTCCATGAAGACATTGGGACAATAGGTTGTAAAGAGGCAATTCCCTGAGTTTCTCACTTTTTCATTCATTTTCAAAAGAATAACTTATGCCATTATCATTAAGGAAGATCATAACGGAAAACACACACAATAAAGACATAGCGAGTAAAAAAAAATGGTAATTATAGAGAATCGATGCACTTGAACTGGCTCACTTTAAATGAGTTGTGAAAATAGTGGCGTGGATAAGGGGGGGGGGGATATAGGTTTAGGGCCTCCGAGATTACGAAATATTTTAATGGTTATTACACAAAACCTGAAGTTCATAGCTACGAATAGAGGAACGGACTGTGCTCCCGGTGCGTGAAAGACAATTGGATGTTCTTTAATTTCAATCATATTAATTGTTTGTACTTTCTTATCTTTTTCTGCAGCAAACTACCTTCAAAAGCCACAGAAACAAGGACTTACAACTATGTCTATCTTAACACTGATTCTGCTACTCTTCAATGTTTTCAACGCAATACATGGCGGACCAGCTCCTTTTGTTCCTGTAGCCCCAGTCGTAGCTCAAATCCCACAGCCTTACGGGTTCGGATACGAGTTCGGAGACGGTCTGGGCATGACCCAGCACCGCTCTGAGACTGCCGATGTCACCGGTACAGTTAGGGGACGCTACGGTTTCCGAGACCCACAAGGCCTGTACCGAAACGTCGAGTACATTGCTGACGCGAATGGGTACAGAGCTGTGATCAGAAGCAACGAACCGGGAGCAGCCAGTCAGAATGTTGCAGACGCTGTGTTTGTTGTACAGCCACCACCACCAGCTGTAGTAGCGCAAGGACTAAGGCGTCCTGTAGCTGTGGTAGCTGTTAAAAAATGAAATATGATGTATAATGTCTGCAAACGGTTAATATGAATGCATGTGGAGGTACGGGGATTATGTAAATAAATGGTGTTTTTAGAAATAGTTGTTCAGTTATTATTTTAAACTGGAAATATTTTGTTTTCTTTAGTTATAAAAAAGTAAAATGAACATTATCCAAGATAGAAAAAATATGTCATGAACTCTTTTTAATCGTAATGAATGATTCACTACAGATTCATTTTTCTTTTATATTTAGTTGCTTTTCACTTACTTTTACAGCTAATACTTTACTTATAAACAGTAGCAAATTTATTACACAAGAAGATACATTTTGTTAGTTTTCAAGTCCTCAAATTTAGCACTGGGAGGCTGAGCCGGACTGGAAATTTTTATGAAATATTTTTTAAATTTTATTTTTTATCAAGGACTACTGATAAATCAAATTAATGAAAACTGATAAAATTCATGCATCATCTGCATTTTTGATAGAAAACTTTTAGAATAATCAACTTTTTTAAATCAGAGCTTGAAAAAATGAATAAATACCAGTCTCCTTCGATAATTCTTTGTTTGTTATAATATTTATTTTTAAAAGCCAGGAAGTTCTAAATAATGATTGGCAATAATCGCGAATGATGTTCTATTTTTAATAATATGAATGCCTAATGTAACCACACTCTCTTCATAACAAATAAAGTGAGTCTCTTTACTGTAACATACCATAAATGCTGAAAATCTGTTGGATCAATCTTCAAGTCAAAGTTAGCTGATAAGTCAAGATATGTAAGATCTTTGGCAACAATGGAAGCTAGCTCCAACTGATGCACTTTATTGCAAGCTAAATCAAGAACCTAGAAACACAGAAATCACTTATTATCAATATCGTAATGCCTAACACTTCTTGAGAGGAAATGAGCAGGACCTTAGTTGTAAAAGGAATGCATATTTTTTCAATATATATATAAAAGAAGCAAAACATAATAGAAAAACAATGAAATAAAATAAAATAAAAAACTTTCTTATCAAATTCGAAAAGATATGAAAAACTAATTGAAAATATATCCGAGTAAAGATAAAAATGCGAATATTTACAGATGGAAAAAATATATCATATACGCAATAAATGCGCTAAAAGCTGCAATTCCAAAAGCGCTGTGGTAGATAGAGTGCAAATAGTAAAATGAGAGTAAATCGTAAAATGAAAAACGCAATTAAAGCACAATAACGTTTCTTCAGGGGATGAAGTTATTGTGAATTGCTAAAATATAAAAAGTTTGACATTTTCTTGCAATCAGTTAAGTCGTAAGGCCTAAAACACTGATTTTCATCTAGAATGGGATGAATTCGGATGAAAATCAGTGTTTTAGTTATAACAGTTATAACTTCATCCCCTGAAGAAACGTTTCTGTGCTTTACTTGCGTTTTTCATTTTACGATTTACTCTCATTTTACGATTTGTACTCTCTCTGTCTCTCTCTCTATAAAACCTGCGATAGAATTATGAAAAAAATTTTAGATAAAAAAATGCTATTAGCAATGAAGCACGTTAGATTCGTCATGGGAAAATCCAACAAAGTCGTCTTACCTGCAGATTGTCAGATTCGCTAAATTTGGGGATTGAAACCAGTTGATTTGAATGCAAGTATAGTTTTTCTAGATTGTGAGCTTTCGCAATTTGACTAGGAATGCTCTCCAACTCATTTCCAGACAATGAAAGTGTTCGGAGAAAATGTAACGCCTGAAAGAAACTGAATAAGGACATCCATTAGAATTACAAAGAAAAATGTACCGCTTTTAAATCAACGAAATAAAAAATAATTTTTATGCATGGAAGAACCTATAAACACGGAGAATAATTAAGAAACATTAATAATAAGTGGAGAACTGGTTGTTTCTAAAATTGCAAAACAATTCTAATTTTTACACGCTTTTATTGAACTTGCTTTGTTCTGTGCTAGTAATGATGTGCTTTCGTAATCTATTTTTCTCTCACTTCGTGATGCACTAGAGTTCAATTTTGTCTGATCTTTTGTTTTATCTTACACCGAAATAAAAAAATTCTTACCTTTCCATGAAAAACGCAACCGAAAATCTGATTTAGACAGAGAATAGATTTTGGAGAATACATGCATTATTTGAAATTTGTTTCGTATCTTGATAGTAGGTGGTAATAAAAAATATTTTCTGTATATTTTCTATATAATAGTAATAAAGAAATATTTTCTCTAAGAATATAACTTTCTTTGTTAATTAATTAAGTACGCTTAACTGTTGACCTCCTAGGATATTGCAGCTTGGTTTGTCAGCATGAGAGGTTGACAGATTTGGTCCAAAATTGCATACAGATCTACAATTTTGGTAATGAAGCCAGACGCCGAATTTTATCTATCTAATTCCAGTTATCGTGTTCACGTACATACGGACGGACTGACCAAAAGACTTTCCATGGGCGGATTTCGTCCAAAATATGATTGAAGCTTTGGCGTAAAGACGGCAAAAGAAATTTCACCTGTTTAGATTGTTTGTGAGTTATGTCCACAGGCATACCGACCGACAGATGGACATAGTTCGTAAAATGGTATTTCCTCACTCGGGGTTACTTTTCAGGATACATAAAGAAACTTCTCAGCTTTTACTTTTGTCGTTAAACAAATGACCTAAAATTTACAAAAGATTGAAAGTGCTTCAGAATACTTACAAACGAGCATCTAAAGCATTGAGATTCATCTCGAAGTCTAATATTTTGACGATTAAAAATTTTTATCTTTCTATACAAGAAAGTAAAAACAAACCATATATAATTTTAGCAAGTTTCATAGTCTTTGTAGCCGAAAATATAATTTATAAAATTTTTAAAATATTTCATTTATTTCTTTCAGTTTCAATAGAAAATTAATTTGTGGAAACAATGTTTGTATGAAAATCATCCGTTTTCTAAAAGATAATATTACTTGAAATATAAAAAGAAATAAGTAGTCACTTTTATCTCAGTGATATATTTCAAGCAGATTTAATAACTAGGTCACCGAAACTGAAGTTAATGAGAAAGAGGAAGAATTAAATAATCCCAATTTGGAATAAAGTATAATGAATGATTTTAATAAAAATATTAATCAGCATCAAATATTGGCTTTCATTTCGATGCTGCAATCTACATATTCATTTAAAGGATATTATCTCCATTTATGAAAACGTTCTGAAAAAACACTGCATTTTTCGTTAAGGGATTATTTATAACTTTCCTCATTGTTGATGAAAAACTCCGAGACAGATGAGGGGGAAAAAAGAGAGAGATTTAGTTGTTTAAAAACGACGTTAGAGAAGATTAAGCACAAACGTGAGGCTATAAAAGTTTTTTTACGATCCGTCAGAGAACAGAGAAAAAGAAAGCAGTGAAGAAAGATTTACCTAAATTCGAGTGACCCAAACAAGTAATAAGATTAAAATACCCTGGTAAAAATAAGAATAACTTCTCAGCTTTCACTGTGTATCACGTCATCAAACAAATAGCCTAAAAACTTACAAAAGATTGAACGCCTCGGCCTGGTTACGGTTTTTAAAGTGAATGTTTTGCTCTCGTATAAATCGTAATTTAATTGCGTTACGAGAGCTAAATATTAAAAAAACACAGATTATAAGCTGTAATTTATAAGACATAAATGAAAATGATACTGGTCACTATTTCTTTTCTATTAACTTCAATTCAAATAGCATGGAAGATATTCATTGTGTTTAAACATGTTCTATGCTACGTATTTATTGTATGAAGTCGAGAAAGAAAAACCATCTAGATTTGTTTTTCTTGTTCACCCTTATTATCAAAAAAAAGTTGTCTGCTTACACAGCCGTTTAATTATTTAACAGTTGAAACTTTTTCACTATGGCACATGTGCCAATGTAATTATTATTTATTATTTATTGTGTAATGTAATTATTATTTGAGAACAAAAACATATGAATCATAAGCAGTGGCGATCCAGGATTTGGGTCTGGGGGGGGGGAGGAGTTGAGGCATAAAAAGTTTTGTATCATCGTGACGAATGTCAAATCTTATGGCTTATGTAAACCCAAAACACTTTAACTTTAGAGACTTTATTCACCTGACAATAAGAATCATAAAGAACGCTACAATACTTTCGATAATTTAACAAAAAACACAATGAAATAACTAGGAAAAAACATGTTTTTTACCGTGTCAAAGCTGCAAATACGAGTGGAATGACTACAAAAATGGGAAAATTTTCGAGCCCGTCAAAAGCCAGAAAGAAATGTTTTCACTTTTCTTAAAGGGACATTAAGAAAAAACAGCTGTAATGATTTTAAATAAAATAAAGAATTCTGGTCTAGCTCTGGGGGGGGGGGGCGGCAGCCCAATAGCCCCCCGGATAGCCACTGATTATAAGTAAACTAGTGGAATTATTCTCCCCTCGACTTTCTCTCATACTTTCACAATATGGCGCGATTTGTGTTAAGCCCAGTAGAACAGTAAATGCAATATTGTATTCAATTTGAATCTCTTCCCGTTGATTTAATGGGTTTAACATTCGATACAGTCAAATTTCATTCATTTTGCTTGTTGTGTTTTTGCGTTATACACAAGGATAGACAAATAAATTGACAGTCTACCTTTTCTTGAAATAAGATTGTAATTAGATACAGATAAATGCAAATTTGATGTAAAGATAATGTACAAAAATTCACTAATATAGCCTGTTGGGCTTTCGAAGTATAGCGTAAGAAGTCAGTCGAATTGACAGATCGATAGACAATCAACCCGCTAACGGATTTCACTCAAAGTTTAACACATATCCCAGTTCTAGAAATAAAACCATCTGCCAAATTTCATATATATATATATAGTACATTGCTGTTTTGCTTAGTCATTTTCGCATACACACAGACTAACTGACAAAGAGATTTCTCCTCGACGTATTGAGTCCAAAGTTTGATAGCGATGTACATACAATGCTGGAGTAAAGAACGAATAACAAACTGATTCGTTTATGCTCTTCAGTTTTTCATGCTCATCATGTTCACAGATAGAATCCAGTTCATACTTCTGTTGTTTAGAGTCTCTTTCCAGCTGAATGGGCATTAGACGTCAGACCAGTGGCGGCGATTGGGTGAAAAAAGTGAGGGAGCAAAAAATTAACAATGATATCTAAAAGAACCCGCGAGTATAGGAGGTAAAAAACAAAATTTAAAAGTTTTGTTGCAAAATTAGCTAGCTTTCTGGAATACTATCGCTTTTTTATGATTTCCAGTTTTAAACAGCTAAAATATATATATATATATATATATTTTCCCAAAAAAGCAGGGGACGACGGGCCCCCCCCCCCCCCCTTTCTCGCCGCCACTTCGTCAGACAGACGGAAGTAATTCCAAAAATTAATTTTTTGGGACTCGGTGAGATCTAAAACTTGGAAATTCATCAACATCTCCATGAAGAATTTTTTGGCAATTATAATACTCTCGCTTTATATATACTTATTATGTACGATAATTATAATAATGCGATTATGAAATATATTAAAAACTAAAAAGTAGAAAATAATAAAAATGAAATACATTCTTTTAAAAAAACGATTTTTTTAGTAAACTGAAAGTAGAAAATAATTCTTTTCATCAAAAATCTGGAAGCTAACGCAAAATATTTCAAAAAATGTGAGGTGCTGGAAGCAAAACGATGAAGAAATCAAGCCAAAATGAATATCATAAGGGAGAAAATGACCTAAACATTCATTAAAAATTAAAACATATGATGAATATGATTAAAATTCCCAATATTTTTAGTTTATTTATATCAGCGCCTAAAAAAAAATATTTTCTCATTTGTTATGGTTCATAAAAAATTAATTTCATAAAAAAAAATTTTTTGCTTCTCAGTACACTAACAAAAGCGTGCTTTTTAAAAAAGCTTTTATATTTTTACCGTTTAATAATGTTTATCTCCATTCGGAATGAGAACTTACCCTTCCGGAAGCTCCTTAATTCGGTTGTAAGCCAGATGCAAGCATTCTATTCGCGAGAGTTTGAGCAGATTGACGAGGTTTGTGAGGTCACTCAGTTGGTTTCCAGACAGCAGTAAAGTTTTGAGGTTGATAACAGAATCACAGGACACTGGAAGCGACTTCAGGGAGTTGTAGGATAAGTTGAGCATTTCCAAGCTGAAAATTATCTGCTATTATTTAAAAAATAATTACTCAATTAAAAAAAAAACTGAAACAAACTTTTCATCTTAAATTATCTTTAAGGATATGTAATCGTGTCATGAATTTTGCTGTATTGGTGCATTATACAGAGTAATTCAAAACAGTTGCACTGATTACAAATGGCTATAACTTCCTTGTAAACAATGATTGGACTGTGGACACAATACAGAAGGAAGCTGAAAGTTTTGTTTGCGTAAGCAATAATTACCCTATATGGCTTTTCTTGGTCACAAGGGCAACTTCAATGCGGTAGTCTATTTCACTACCATATGAAGCATTCTCTATGCGTAACTTCAGTTCGCTCACAGTTGCATGCAAAGGATGCGTCAAAACAGAGTCTACAATATATCCCAATGAAATGAACACACAAGAAGTTATTTCAGAAGATTTAGATAGCCACATGCATGTGGCTATCGAAAGTGCATCAATGGCTGTCAACATGGTTTACTGTGGATTGCCCTACGGATGTTGTCTCTGCGACCAAGGGAAATCACATAAGGTAATTATTACGTACGCAAGCAAATATTAAACTTCCTTCCGTATTGCGTTCAAAATTTTTCTTTCTATCGGTGTTTACAAAGACGTTTTAGCCATTTGTAATCGGTGGAACTGTTTTGAATAACCCTGTGTTATAATCAAGCGAATTAATTATTATTACTGTGGATTTTGAGATATTACATTTATCGCATAAAGATTTGATTTATTCATTATTCACCAAACTTTCACTGTAAAGAGAAAAATTAAGACGTCGAAATTTTAAAAAATGAGAACTTACCATGGCAGTGCCCAGAAGAAATTAAATGGTAGTTTCTCAAATTTGTTGTATTGAAGGGAAAGTGATTTCATATGGCACTGGGTTAGAAAATCAGAAAGTTTGACCAAGAAATTATGATTCAGTCTAAGATCCATAAGATTACAGCAAGAAAAAATCCTAGTAAAAACAAACTACAGATTATTCAAACTAAAATCGCAAGTTGTTTCATATCGAAATGTATTATGAATCTTACATATCATACAATATCTTTATAGAAAAAGACATAAGCTTTTTAAAATTAAAAATTCTAAAAAAATATTGTGCGAATGCGATTTACTCTTAATAGTTCATTTGGATAACTTAGAAGTGGGAACGTAATATTTTTCAAATAAAATATCCAAAAAATTCTTTGTAACCTTACAGAATTTACGATGTATACAACTTGACTCTCTGCCAGACAATAATTTTTCAAATTTCTCGATCTAACTTATTTCTCTTAAAGGTCATAATTATCTAATATGACTTAATGGATTAATTTATGAAGATATCACATAATTGTATGTTGCAATTTAAAAATCTGAGACAAAAATGCTTCAATATTATTTCCAATAAAAAGAAATAATTATTTAATGAAAAACTTCTTAATTAAAATCCTTAATAAATCAGTGAAAATACAACAGTAATTTTGATATTATTACTTCTCTCATAAAAATAACCGCATACGAAAACTGGGAATCTACAAAACGGAAAAACATTAACATTTTTTTCACCGAAAGTTTTAATTGGCAGAACTTAAAAAAGAATCAAACGAATTAATTGCTAAAATTTTAAAAGATATTTTAAATAAATTAGACGTTCAAACATAATATTTTTGGATCATTCTTCACAGTAAAATTCTTTCATAATTACATATGGTTTTAAAATGCGCACATTTTTAGAATTTTACTAAGTTATATTGGTTTTCATAATATTTTAAGTCAAGCGTCTTACAAATCAGAATATTTGTAAGACGTTTACGCTTTCCTAAGGCAGTATTCTTCTTACAGAATTTTTTTACTTGAACTGTGAACAAGGAATAAGATCTTACTCTGCAGGAACATGTGACAAGTGATTGTGATCAGCCGATATTGTGTGCAAGGATTTTGCTTCTGTGATCCATTCAGGAAGAAATTCAAAGTTATTGCTGAAAAAATAAATAAAATTTAAACATATCAAATAAAAGTATATCAATCAAATGAAAAGTATATTAATATCAAATAAAATATAAATATATCCTATATAATAAAAGAAATTTAAATATAAAGAATATTTAAATATAAATATTTAATATTTTCTAAACTCCTTGTATTTAACAAAGCTATTAAAGATATTTTTTATTGCTCTAGTTTTTGGAATGCAATTTAAAAAATCCTTGATAATATGGCTTCACTTACTGCGAGATATCTAGTCTCTCGAGATATAAAGGAATTTGTTTACAAGTGATTTCTTCTAAACCTATAAGATAAACAACATATGAAATAATTCAACCAAAAATTTCACAAAAAAATTATGCGAAGATAATTTAACATAAGTATCTCGACGATTTTATAGATTTTTAATATATCTCATTACTATCAATACAGACTACAACATACAACACAACTTTGATTATCAGCAATTTTACTTCTCGTAGTCTCATTCTTTTATCTCTTGTGTAATCAAACTTTTCCATCAACGTATTGTTGTATGATTCGATGTGAAGTTGACAATCATAAAATATCATAGCTTCAACAGTAAAACAATTTTATTCGTTGTTATCGAAGACAAAAAATTTTCACAGTTAAGATGTATCATCCAACATTGTGATTTTATTTTATTGCAGTGATTCTGGATTGTCCTAGCTCATATTTTCCAAGCAAGTATATTTTATCTTTTTGATGAAGCAAACCATTTAACAGTTTTTTTATAATATGGTCTATTTAGATTTCAGTTGCCGCACATTCATGCTAGATTTTTTTATTAATTATGCCTTATATCATTATAGTTTTAGTCAATTCTTAAAATTCTATGTAAAATTCTATCGACATAATTTCACTCCGTTTATACATAATCGACTATTCTTATTTATTTGTTACCTATTATACTTGAATTTGAGCCTATTTCAAATGAAGTTCTAAGCTCTATTTATTTTTAATATTAAATATCGCTTAGCAAATTTCCGATGTTGGATTGGTCTTTTGCACTATCTGGTTTAGTTAGCTATGCTATCATTATTGGCTGAGATCTGATCAAAAAGCATTTTATAGAACAACGATTCAGATCAAGTCTCCAAGTATAATCAAGAGAGTTGTAAATCTCAAAACTATCATTTTATGGCGCCCTAGAAACCACTCTAATAAGCAGAATACCTCTAAAGATTCTTCAACAAGGAAGTAACCAAACTATGAGGTAACAGCATCGTACGAAACCAAACTCGAGATGCACCAGTTACGTGCTGAAAATTGATATGATTTTTTATTCCATTTTCAAGCATGGATCATCATTTTGAGTCAATTTCACACTTGACCGGTTCCCAGAGTGTGCGACAAAACAACAAAGGCTAATGATTCACTCGAGATAAGAATCTTGGTGTACGATACCGTTTCCATCAGCCTGCAGAGTCCTCAGTCGAGATCCTTCGAGGTTCAAGGTCTTCAGAGCGTTCTGGCTGACGAAGAGGGATTCGAGCTTCTGGAGCTTGGACACCTCGAGATCATCGAGATCGTTGTGAGATACATCCAGATGAGCGAGGTTCTGCAGTGAGACAAAAAAGGGAAGTTTTTATTTAAGTAACGAAGTTTCCTGTGCGTTTAATTAGTTCTTGGATAAGAGATACTTATAAGCCATGATCTCCGAATAAACTGCTGAAAAATTAATAAATATTTGTTAG
This sequence comes from Araneus ventricosus, assembly GCA_013235015.1. Taxonomy (NCBI): domain Eukaryota; kingdom Metazoa; phylum Arthropoda; class Arachnida; order Araneae; family Araneidae; genus Araneus; species Araneus ventricosus. The sequence goes on from BGPR01000356.1 coordinate 231,970, forward strand.
CTTAAATTTTCAAGTAAAACGGAAAGCTCTGTTACGTTATATTTATGATAAGACGATTTATTATTTTGTTACACTACCGCCCTATTTTAAAGTTACACGAGAATATAGGAGATGGATATCTTATTTTGAATAGTAGCCTGATAACGAAGATATCTTCCCCACCCCACCCATACACAACGACAGATCTGGTATTCAAAAACTCCACATAAGCAGCGAATATTCAGTGGAATCGAATCTGGAAGCCGTGATTCTCTCTAATCTGAAGGCCTAGACTCTAGTATCACTGATCCGATTGTTAAAAAAGGATGTTAAACTAAGACGACAATTTATGATTAAATTTTATTTAGTAAAAGGTCGGTTCATCCAATTGACAACTATGTGTGCTTTAATCTATGACATATTGATCAATAAACAGCAATAGGGCAGATATTTAACGTTCTATATTTAATTATTTTTGAATTCATTTTGAATCGCTATTAGCACCCTGGTGCTTCGTTTTAAGCAGCTTAAGTAACCTTCGATATATAAATCCTATTTGATTCGCAGATTTCGCAGATAATGTATAAAAATTATTTAAATTTTTGCCTATAATAATCAGCACTTTTTAAATTTCAAATCTTAAAAATAATGTATTTAAAAATAAAGGAACATGAAATACATATAACATAATCCTTATTTATTCATCAATTAAAATTTTTGCTTAAAATATATTAAACCAGATGCAAGTTAAAGTATATTAAAGCAGATTTCATATTTAATATAATATTTTTATTACATTCATTATTAATTTAATCCCTTCAGTCCCATGTCCAGCGTATTGAGCATCAAGATAACCGTGCCGTTCACAGTAAACATCAAGTTTCATATGCTTTGCTTTGACAAGCATTGTATTTAACAAAATCGTCGAAATTTATCATTCATAATATTTTCTATTACAGCCATAGATGCTAAAGGAAAAAAAATTATATGACAATCATATCAAAATTTTAACTAAAGGGGTTGGTAATCTATATACTAAAATTTGGTCTGTTAGTGTCGCAATTCATTTTTGTTCTTCAAAAGTGCAAATATCAACGCAGGATTAATAGGTTATCTTTAACAGAATTGTAGTCATATTTGTTTGATCAAGAGTCTTGTTTTATTAGAAGCTAATATAGGAAACAAATTGCACTTAAGGGCTCATAAATGAAGCTCTCAAAATTGTGAGATTTCTTCTTTTCTGTGGTACACTGTATCTTTTAATAATAAAGATTTTTTGGAGTCCTTTACACATGCTCTTATTTTCGAAGAAGTTTTTTAATATCTTCGATTAATAAACTCGATTTCTAAAGAAAACCATAGCAGATTCAGAGCAAACTTTTACACCCTCCGTTAATCTCAATATCTAATAGATATGCATGCAATCCGCTATTTTCAAAGCATTACAATTTGAGTTTTTCTTACAGCATATACATTTACACTCTCAATAGGACAAATTTATTATGATTACAGAGAAAAAGTTATCAAATCCGGAGGAATATATGTGACATGGAAGTTTAGCTCCCATGTGAGTTGATAGGCAGATTAAACACGCTGGCTTGGTCTTTCAAATATTTAATGGAACACTTAGGAGGACGAAACAAACATTAAGACGGCACAACATAAAATAAAGAAGATAGAAGTAAAGAATTTTAGGAAGGCGTTGCTGTCGTGTACATCAAGTTAAGTTACATCACAGGCAGTTCTGATTTACACATCGCGTTCTATCGCACACAGTCTGTCTCTAGCCAGAGCGAGATCAGTTCTGTGACGTCAGCTGGTGAGCCTTGACAATCGTTGGTTTTAAACCAGTGGTCCCCAACCCCCGGGCCGCGGACCGGCACCGGTCCGTGGATCAAATGGTACCGGGCCGCCCAAGGAACATTAAATTATTTCCATTTTTATAAGCTTTTATTCAAGATGACTGTCTTCCTTCAAATCTTGTGATCGATTTCTTACCCCCAGATGGAACCGTCTCGTTGAAAAGAAGCAGACTCAGGGTTCTCATTGATTTAGCTTTCTAGTGAGTTAAAATGTTAAATCACTTTATATTCATTTTTTGGTGTAACTGTATTTTATTTTGAATATGCTGAATATTTGTTTATTAAAAAAACAATTATTAAAAATTGTTTTTTAATGTTTAAATACAATTAAATTAAAATTATTAAATCAAAACAAGCTAAAATATAAACAATCAACGGGCCCCCCCCCCCCAGCGGGCCGTGATAAAATGATCAAACGTTGACCGGTCCGTGGCAATAAAAAGGTTGGGGAACACTGTTTTAAACTACAGCTCCAGAAGGCATTCTTGACTGTGTGTGGGCGGAATCCCATATATATCATAGAACATTTTTTTATACCCTCGTGATACATTGAGTCCATTTAAGAAAGAAAATTATTGCGACTAACGGAGGATTAACAAATCGAATAATTTCACCGCATTTTCTTTTCACTGGCAAGATCAAATTTATTAAAGTTAAAAGGATAAAACGTATTTTTACTTTAAAAGCAAGTGGATTTTTCCTTTAAATCATAGGAATGTCGAACCTACTCAGTCAATCCACACACGCACAGAGGTCCCAAATGAAGCAGAAACAGCCTAATCATAGCCCTCGAGACCCACTTCGGGCGGTCTTGCCAAGTGGGCCGTGTAAAAGCGAAAACGAAATCGACATCAGGGATGATCCCAACAAGGAAGATCACACACAGAATATGTCATGTTCCGGTGCATTACCTTCCATAGCCGACCGTGAAAGCGCTTATTATCCACTGGGTATTACTCACAGGTATTTGTTGCGTGGGAACACTTGAGGACCATCCCTTTAACCTTGGAAATTGCTCTCTGTATGAAGGAAATTTGCAGTGACTTCCACAGGCGGAAGCGATTCAGAATTAAATAAGGAAGCCGAGTTTGAAGCGCACGAAATGATGATATTCAGTTATACTCTAGGAAATGCGTGGAATGCTCGTTGTATAATTTTGGTTCGTGAACACATCGAGATGGAATAATTGCTATCCTCGGGGTAATGCGTTTTCCTGTAAAAGCAGCGTGGTATGGAATTTGGACACATGCACGAATGGATATGCAGAAAAGTGTCCAAAAATTCGATCAAGCAAGTTTAAAAAGAAATCTTCTGAAATGCAATGGCATTGAAGATTTTCAGAGAGATCCAAAAACAAACGACAGCTTCCACTATTAGCTAGAGAGGAGTTTCATTTTATGAGAGTTGTCTTTGTTTCTCCATCATTTAGTTTTTCTAGAGTGGTAATTAAAGAAATTAATTTACACAAATAAAAATATTAAATAAAACTATTAACTATTCCACTGTTTTCAACAGAATTATTGTTCTCCTCAGTAATGCAACATAAAATCAGTGAGAGTACTCTCCCTTCAACTTTCTCGTGTACTTCCACAGTATGGCACATTTTTGTGTTTACCTTTGTTGTACAGTGAAGAGCATCGTGTTTGCATTTTGGAACTGTGCCTCGTTCGTTTTGGGTGTGTCCAAACTGTGATGAAGGTCTACAATTTTGAAGCCAAGACCACGAATTAAACTTCATTTATCTAGCTAGATGCGTTTTTGAGTTATGGTGCTCCTATACACAAGGATATACAAACAAACACAGATTACTCATAGATGGATTTGATCCAAAGTATGAAATACAATTTTAGTTTAAAAATCACATACTGATATTCATATTTTTTTGCGTTTTTAAGTTATTACGTTCACATACCAAATTATAGACAAACAGAAAGACAGTTTGTTGAATTTGGTTCAAAATTGATCACAGATCTTCAATTCTAGTGATAAAACCATACGCCGAATTTCACCCATCTAGCTCGTTTCGTTTTTGAGTCATCCTCTTCACGTGCAAACGGACGGACAGACTGACAAATTTCCAGTTCACTGATCTCATTGAAAATTTCGTATAAATCTACAGTTTTAGTGTAAGAAAAACACCTGACGAATTTTCATTCATCTAACTTGTTACTTTTTCAGTTATCGTGTTCACGTAGAGACGGATAGATATATACCAAAAATTGTTCGTTTTTTCCTATTATATTTCAGATATCTGGGGTATCTGAAAAGTCGAAACTCACCAAAATTTGGAAATCGAATTTTTTGACGATCAAAATGTTTTATCAAAACGTTTACTTGTATACGAGAAAATGCGAGAAGAAATAAGATATTTAATAAATCAAATACACAAATGAAATCGTGCGGGTAGTTTAAATCACGTGATTATCTTTGTAAAAATTTTTACCCAAAAAGTGATTTTATGAAGCGATTATAATAAGCTTGTAGTAGATTCACACAGAAAAAAAATTATCGAAAAAGGGGAAAGCACCAACATCTTTTTCTTTATTATATCTTTCTTATAATCCTTTATGAGTGCAATAACCGATTTAAGTATATATATCTTTACAAAACGACGAGAATAGTGAAATTTAATCGGTAAGGTGCTTACATTAAAAGAAATCTGGAATTTAATCTTTTGTAAATCATGCGTGAGAGAAAAATTTGTTCATTACAAATTAAGTTCTATCAGCCATGAGAAATATATGTTTTTCCAGACACAACGATCGAAGCGCATCACCAGTCAAACGCGAGGGAAGTAGCGGATAATAGTTCCTGATTTTCAATATTATTTTTTTTCCGGCGAATAATTTATATCTTACATGAAAGATGTTTTCTCTTGCTCACGTTTGTTATATTGAGATCAGAAAATTATACCTTTAAAAGGCTATTTTTTATAAATAATCCGATTAAAGAGGTTAGTTTGCTCGACCATCGTAGCATTAGAATTGCACCGAGAGATACTAGAACCCCTAGGCTGAATTCTTTACAAAAATCCCTGATATAAGCAATCTATACCGAACAATGACTTTCTAAAGGCCGAAAGGACAGGCATTTAGGATTGATGAAGGAATTTTAAAACTTCCTACTTACAACTCTTCTTCTATCGGGGCAAAAAAATGAGAAAAAGACACGAATGAAGAAGTTTATAAAGTAAGCGGAAAACAGTCTCAATCAAGCAAGTAGAACTATAATCATTTGGGGATAAGAGTTTAAACCACTCATTTATTTTTCAGTTTCTAAAAATCATCGAGTGATAAATGAGGCGTTGAGAATCAAAGTGGATCAACCCACCATTTTTAATAAAATAAGCTAGGCATCATATTGAAAGCGAAGCATGCTTTTTTTCTTAGACAGAGGGGATTAAAAGAAGCAGCACTTGTCGAATGGATCACATTCAATTTATATAAAATATGATGCCTAGCTCAGTTTAGCGAAAATTGCAAGATGGTCACTTCTGGTTCTCAATGCCTCAAAGAATGTTCAGTATATTAAGGATTGTTTAGCAACGGATTCGGAAACCCTCCGCGCTTTTGCGCATGCGCCGGGCGGAGTTATTTTCATCAAAATAGGGGGAAAGTGAAGAATGGAAGAATGATGTTTACATTTTACTTAGCGTGATCTAACAAAGGACTCCGGAAATGCGCTCATATGACTCATTGCCTGACACCCCTTTCCAGTGTAAAATCATCCAAAAGTGGTAGTCTCGGAATCCGTTGCTGAACAGTATAACAAGAGATAATACATATAAATGTTGGCTGAAACAACTTCTATTTCGTGAAGACTTGCTGACGATAATTATGAAGCTGTTTTATTGAATTTATGCTAAAAGGATACTGCTGCAATTCGCCCTTCCGTGTATTCTTCACTTAATGCTAAAACTATTGACTCTGCTTTAACTACTTGATCCCGTGCAGAGTTTCTGCCCTCAGTTATACGCATACCATGGTCTTCCTGACGCTTCTAGAGCCGGCGATTCAGTGCTCCAAAAAAATTTTCCAAAACAAAAAATGCGCCAAGTGGTATGCGCATAACAGAAAAGTAGAAAATGTACAATGTTCACAATAGTAAATTCCATGACGTTCATCTTAAGTTGTGAATTGACACGATTTTATCTTCATTGACTTAAACCATTTTGACGCTGATCTAAACGTTCTCTGGCTCGCCTAAGTCCATCTGCTTCATTTCTAACTGATTTCTTTTGAATAATTTTATTCAATATTTCATTATATTGTAAGAAATATTGTGAATTCTTCATCTTAAACTCATTTTTTTTGTCGAGAAAAAATTATTTTACACCAAAACGAATATAGTAACGGGCTGTGACTTTGAAGTTATACCCAACATGGCGGAGGCAACCGTTTTTGTTTTGTAAGCTAACTGATAGTTGCCATCGGCAAAAGAGACATTAACCCCTTTTCTGTGCCACGTACCTTAGCGTTATATATATATATATATAGATTAAAACTTAGAAATTTTGCTGCATATTTTTGAAAGAAAATGTTTCATTTCATATTTTATGTCATTTATATTATTTCATTCACTTCATATTTTATATTCGTTCTTAATTATTGGAATATTTTTACATATTTAAATTTTATTATTGCATATTATTCAATGTTGGGTATTTTAACGTATCAATTTCAAAGTAATTTTTTACTATTTATTTTTCAATAGCCGCCTTCGGCGACCAGCTTGTTCGTCGGGAATATGATTTCAATTGAATCTCGCATCATTTTATATTCATGGATCTTTCAAAAACGTAATTTTAGACTTCAGATTGTGGTAGATATTTAACACATGTTCTAATAGTAACCTTGGACCTCTTACCTTTATTGACTACATAAATTTTTCTAACGGAGTCAAGTAACTGACCATTCATATAAGCTCTAATTCCATGTTGTCGGCACTATCCCCACTTTCTTATTCCTCTTGTAAAATATCTAAGCATCTAAAATAACAAGCATCTAATTGATAGGGTTTTCCTCTGTCTTGTTCACAGAAAACTTGTAAAAAAATGACGGGAGGCTGTCTTTTTCAAACAGACGCTAATGTTAAAGGCGTAGGACTACTTTACTCGCGTGCCTCTTTTGTTTCTCGAAGTTTCTCTTTGTTATTCGCGATTCTCTTTCGTTTCTCGAAGCTTCTCGGATTCTCTTTGTTACTCGCGATACTCTTTTGTTTCTAGAAGTTACTTTTAATTCTCTTTTTTTTCTCGAAGTTACTCTGAATTCTCTTTTGTTTCCCTGAAATATTAATGTATGGAAAATTGGCGAAATAAAATGAAACTAAGGTTACAATGAAAATTGTTTTATTCCCTAATAAAATATATTACAATGCCAATTCTTTTGTTTTGAATTCTTCAATCGTGCGTGGATATGTTACAATTCCATGTAGGATCGGTCGATGATATGAAAAGTAACATACATAATTTAATAATTCGGGACTAATGTTTCTTGTAAAAGTTGAATAAATATATGAATTCCCCAGAGTACTAGGATAATTTGTTGGCACCATGTTCATGTAACCTCATTCCTGCAACTCCTGCAGGGTCATCAGAAATCCTCATGAGTGTGACGTAACCAATTTATGCGTATTTTTGCTCAACTTTGCGACACAGTAGTCGCTGAACTACAATTCGGATTTTCAATTTGACTACGTAACTTCTGTTGTTACCCTTTATCTCTAAAATAAGACATTAGTTATGTTTTTAACACATATAGTTACCGAGATATAGAGGATGTCCTATGCAACGTTTTTTGTGGCGCTTTGGCGTGTGAATCAAATTTCTTCCTGAGACCCCCAATGGGAGGAACGTAGTCTACGTAAAAAAATATACGAAAATTCTTTAATAAGTCCAGCGTGAATAATAATAACACTAATATCACACAATTGCTACCGTTTGCAAGTTAGATTTTAAATATTTGGTACATTGCATCAGAAAATATATTTGAAATTGGACACTAACGGAACACGTAGGTTCTGTTAGCAAACACATATCCTAATTAACATAGGTTCTAGCACCGACAGAAGAAAGTAGAAAATCCATTAATATTACATTTTGAAAATTATAGAGGAGAGCTAATTTGACAACGGATAAATCACACATTGAAAATGCATGCTTACGAAAAACAACATTTTTTGAACTGAAAGTACTTCCTTTAATGAAAAACAATTCATCATGGCTTCAACATTTTATAGAATTCCCAAGTGACAGAAATCCGATACATGAACTCATTTCATTTTACAATAGGAAGACGCTCAAGCCAACCCTATGGTTCTTTGAAACATAAAACTGGTCGGAAGAAATCTACAATGCTAAAAATCTAATATAAGATTGCTTTACTTTTTCCATTCGCTGCTCAGTTCCAGATTGAAAAAAAATTCGACGGGAGGCTGTCTCTGCGAAACGGCCGCTGGGATTGAGGGGCGTAGACTTACTTACCTTACTCAACTGTGACTAAAGTAGCTCTATATGACTATTAACTCTATAGTCTAGAGTGACTATTAGTCTAGTGTGACTGTGTGAATCTATCTATGAAAAAGTTCTTCGTGGTTTTCACCAATTTTGCAACTCGACTGTGACTAAACCGTAATTACAAATTCTAAAATTATTTTTGAAATCTTTAATGCCTACCTTTCTCTGTTAAATGAAACTAAAACCAACTCTCTATGTTATTTGGTTGCGGAACTATAAGCGTTTAAAAATACCACGAAAAGCGTCATGATTTTTTCCTTTCCCCGACACATCATTAGACCACTATGGAGTGACGTAAGTCTACGTCAAAAAAAACTCTTCACCAGCATTACTCAAAAAACTGGTTGATTGGTGTGCGCTTTATCAACGAATTGCTCGACGTGGCAGGGCCGCATATTTACAAACACTACCTTGATACACCAAAGGCAGGAAATCGGACAATATCATTGGCTCGCTTCGCCGAGAGCGGGGGCGTCACTCTTTGCTTTCGTACTTAGCGCACAGAAATCATAACAAAACAAGTCACTGAATGTGATCTTTGAATTAGTTTAGGTTTCCGTTGCTTGGACTTCGCGAATTTCGATATAAGATATGTCGCAATTTTATTTAGTCGAGCGATTATTCCTTTTCATTTTTACTCACAAATAACTTGGATTTGGCTGAGAATTTTTTTTGGCTTGAATATTACTGTGGTGAGTTTATTCGACAAATACTAATTCGTACAAATGAGATTTGTTTACTGGTATGTTTTGTTTCGAATGGAGCCGTTGGAGGTTTCCGTGGTTTTTCTTCAAGCGAAACACAAATGTGGGCCTGCTCATCCTGAAATTCCTCCAGGAAATCAACCCACCCACATATACTGGAGGTAAAGTCAGACTTTTGCCCCAGGCGATACTTAGATGCTCCAAGGTCGCTTTGATCGAAAGAAGCTGCCACTCTTCTCATTATCAATGGTTATTGACTCGTGGACTTCGCTATGCTTCACTATGCCAGACCAAGTGGGATTAGTTACAGCAACACATAAATCTTTATTTTTTTTAAAACATGTGTATAAATGTTCAAAGTTTAACTCTCCATTAGTCGCGACCATTTTCATCCTTAAATGGTTGCAACGTATCTTGAAGATCTGTTCTATAAGTTTATCTGATTTTAATAATTTTTCCTTTAACCCTTTCAAGTTGACTACATGTTTCGTTTTGAAAATTACTAAATTTATTTCAAAAATGAGTATTAGACATGTAGCTGATCATAAATATGTATAGGAAAAAAATTTAGAAATTTTTATTTTCAAGAAGTGTGTGGTTTCACAGTGAAACCAATGAACGGTAACGGGCTATTTTCCTCCGAATAAGTTATCATAGAAATGCAGCTTAAATTATATATTTTATTTTATAAGTATACCTGAGTATTCACAATATTCAACCTTCATAAAATTCAATACTACTTTCAAAGATTCAATTCTAAAAAATATCAATTTGTGCAAGAACCCTCATCATTTTGTTTCTCTTAGAGATCAAAAGCAATTTATCTCTTGCAATGCCGATATCTTTGTGAATAATAACGTATTGAACTGAAAAATTTATATAAGTTGGTCTATATATCTGGCTCTTAAGTTATAAAAGAAAAATTACGCTACGTTTCGCCCATGCGCAGTAAAAAAATGCTCAATGAGTGGTTTCACGGTGAAACCAATGAACCCCCTCTGACTGCGTATCCCGCGGGTTGGAAGTAAGTCTATTTTCTGCTGCATCCTGAGATTTTCAGAGGCTGATGTGTTTACTTAGTACTTTTATAGCGTTGGATCATATTGTACTACTAAAGCTTTGCATATAAATAACAACTCGCTTGGCTCAACGGTATTTGAACACGTTTGCAAACTTGCATCTAAATAGTGTTTTAAAAAAAATTCGCAGTCAGAGGTTTAATTATAATAATTAGTTCGAATGAGAAATGTAAATGAGTATTTGTAAAAAAATATAAAAAATTCAAATTGTGATTCGTTAAAAACAACTAATAAATACCGATTACACCCAGATCTAATAGATACTGCGATAAACGAAGGGTTAATCGGATTAAATGCCAGGAAGATCTCATGTCCGAGCATTAACCAAAATTCCATCAGTAATATAAACCATAATGACTGATAACTTAGATCTTTCACGTTTTAACAAATTTCTTGCCATACCATTACTATATTAATGTCACTAAACTATTCAGGAGGTACAATGACATTCGTAAAAATGTCAGATAATTTGTATGCAGATGAAAACTATTTTGCTTCGGTCTCGGGAAAAATTGTATGAAATTATATTAGCATACAATACATTAATCATAATCTTGCTGTAGTTTTGAAACCCGTTTTGATAATAGCAGAAGATAAGTCATTAAGAAATTTAAATTCAAATTTTCCAAGTATTGTTTTATTCAATGAAGGATCAACAGTTAGTGATGCATAAAATTACGATACTTATTGTCTGAATAAATAAGTCTTTTAATACTAATTACAGAATACATCATACCATGGTAATGATATTTATATATAAAAGATTATTACGAATCCTTACATCAGACTTAAGACAGCGACCTTATCAGGAGTTCGAATTAAAATTCAATCTGGTTGCCAGATTCAGAAATATTTTATTTAACTCAGACGACACACATTTAAGAGTTCGATATACCTTTAATGGGAAAGTCAGACTTATTGTTTGAAATGGATATCCTATTGGGGCCACACAAATTGATATTTGGGAAAACTTAATTTTATTTTTATCTGGAGATGGAACGTTCATTATTTCTAAAGTTCGCATCACGTCGCAAAAGATATTCGTCGGAACGCTACTGTCGTGGAGCAGAAACAATGCTTCATCAAGCACCGGATGCATGATTCAATGCGCGCGCGAAGCCAAACGATAGTTTTACAAAGCAGGATCGTTTTCAATTTCCTGTTCGCTCTTCTGTAAACTTCCAGCTAAGCAAAAAAGAGCAAATAGTCTCAGCGACTTCTTTTGTTTGTTTTTTAAAGATAGAGAATCCGGTTCCTAATTTGGAAAGTTACCTTGGCAATTAAGATTGTTTTAATTGGAAGAGAAATATGCAACCCAAATATTCAGGTAGCCTAAATGGAATCATTGCGTTAATTATATATTCAGATTTGTTTTTTAATTAGTGAAGTTTCCAAAAAATTTGAATAATGTTTTGTAGTATCTACTCTGAGGTTCATGGAGGCTTGTTTCGACCTGTTCAAGTTGCGTTGCTCTTCTAAATCACTCTAATGTTCTTAAGATGAGCATCTAACTTTTTCAGTAAAGTTTAAAGAAATCCTATTTTTTCTACGTCGTAGTTATTCTTATTTTCCGATAAACACATCAAACTATATAAGTCTATACAAAGAGTATAAACACCCTTCTGAGGCTGCTAACCAGGTCGCATAATGTTGAAGTTATGTTATTGACCTAATATGGGTTCGCGGGTTTAAATTCTGGTCAGAATCTGTGAATTCTTGACAAGCCAAGATCATCAACACACCTGCCGTATGGTCATAGAACATGTAAAAGATCCTTTGAGTACCTACTTGGCATTCTTGACAAAGTTAAATCCGTGAAGTAGCTATAGCATCGTTTCACAGTGACGTATCGAGGGTAAATGGCCTCCGGACAGCATAATATAATTTTTTCGATACAGTAGTACCTATTCAGTGACACTGAAAGGTTAGATGTCGCCCCGGGAGTGGCATTAATTTTTCGCCTCATTATCATATTTGTCTTCAAAAAGTAACGTATGCTCACTAATATTTTGTCTCTATGGTGAATGTAAAACTGGCGTCCATCGTCATATTTGGCATTAAAAGTGACGTGTGCGCACTAATATTTTATCTCCATGGTGCCCTATAAGAGTGGCGTCCAGGACATTCATACTCCCTTACTCACAGGTCACTACGCTACTGTCGTAGCTGGCTAGCCATAGTGGTAAGCCGTGACTCAGAAATCATAGCAACAACAACCATTGATAGGTATGCCAATTGATGAATGGTAATCAGGTATGGGGAAGTGCCATGGCTTATACGCCAAGAAGCAAGCCCCGTTACAAAAAAAAAAAAAAAAATGCTTTTGCATTTATCTGGCACAACTAAGAAGATTTGGCCGATTAAAGACAACAGCATGTGTCATAGTGATCCTATATTAACTTATAATTTATTTAACTAATTAAGGATGGGAATTTAATTTGGATTCATTTAATCCAAATTAAATCTTCCAGGAGACAGAATTTTTATTCCATAACCTCGGAGTTTGGGATATCATCAGAGTTCACTAATGAAGCACCTTTCCTTCTATCAGGACATACCTGGTGATTAGAATTAAAGTATGTTTGTTCAAAGCATTGTAGGAAAAAAGTACAAACAGTGGTCATAATAAACCTGATCTTGGTGGCATACACTTCAGAACATGGGGAAACGAATAAAGTGAAACGAAAGAGAAAAATTTAGGAGAAAAAACATGTGATACAAATATTTTAAACACTTTTATTTAATTTGACTTGTTTCAAGTTTGTAAAGATCACTCACATCGTTATGTTCTAGAGCAGAGGTTCCCAATCTTTATTCCCTTTGATTAGTCTTCCAGTAAACGAATCCTGTAATTTTTTAAATTCCTTATGTTTCCTTGATTCCACCATTACCAACCTTGATTTCACGTACCCCCAACAAGTCCTTCGCGTACCCCCGGGGGTACGCGTACCACAAGTTGGGAACCTCTGTTCTAGAGCTTTGAAATTTCGCACAATAGGGTATTCTAGATAATATTTTTTAAGAAATTCATTATAATTTAATCGGTTAATTCAATTGAATTCTGATTCCATACGCATGGCGCCACCTGGTAGAAAAATTTGAGAAAACAATTTATCACAAGATTCTATAATATTTATAATACTTAATTATAAATTAAAGACTAAAGAGTAAAAAATAATTAAAATAAAAAATATCTTTTTATTACACTGATAAAAGTGAGTTTTAAAAAACTGTTTTTATTAAATTTATTCATATTAGAACTCATATATGTTTCTCATCATATGTTTTAATTCATGACTTGAATTGATTATAAGGTAACTCCATTTCACTCCCATATTACTTACTACTAGGGGGTTACACTCCCTGTTCGCTCCGCTCCCCAACTCCCAAGAATCACGTTTAGGCTCTTTTGGGATCACTACGTGATCCCATTTCGCTTCGCTCGCTCGCCATACAGTTATGCATTTCTTCTATTAATAGGAAATTATAAAAACATTATTTACTGAAAGTAAATTTAAGTTATCTGAAATTGCATGAACTCCTCAAATTAATTTTTTATCAATTACTAAAATTAAAATCTTCTGATAGCAGAGATATATGTGTAAATGTTAGAAAGAAATTTGAATGCTAATATATATAATTTTAAGATGTTTAAAAATCAAAATTATTTACATCAATCAGAAATCAGTCATTTAAAATTATTTCTATACACAATTGACAATATCTTCAACAGTTTTATTTGCCCTTACTTCGTTCCACCAAAATTTTAAAATGTCCTATTTTCAATGAAATGTTGCTGAGAAAAGCTTCCCACATGTATTGACACACACTCCAATTATTATTTAGCCACGAAAGATATAACTTTTCTCTGTAGGCAGTTATTTATGTGCTAAATCTCAGGAAATTTAAGTTGTCAAGAGCTGATATAACCTATTTTACAACTTTTTACATAAAATAGGACCATTTAAAGAGAAAAGTTGCTTTAAGCATGCTCATATTATATATTCAAAATTGAAACCATAATGATTATGTATTTTTAGCTTTTTAAAATTGATAAGATCCTAAGTTTACACATGTTATTTTGCTCAGAAAACTTCCCCACATGTATACAGAATCATTACAGTTACAATTTAGTAAAAAAAAGTACAACATTTTTCTTTGGGTAGCCACTTATGTTTTTTAAAACTCAGAATATGTGAGTAATGGAGAGATGAAAAAGCCTATTCCTCAATTTTATTAAGTGAAAAGGACATATTAAGGAGACATTCATTTCCCTAATCGAAACTGCAAGACTTAAATTTATTTTTTTAAAAACTATTTAACTCAAAAGAAAAATCGTTGTCTCTTAAAAAACAAAATCCGTTGTCTCGGTCTTTCCGCCATTGTAAATAAAACAAACTTGCGAGCTGTTGCCAAACGGCGATTAAGAAATTCGACCCTTTTTTGTCGCTACGTAACAGAATTATATACATAGATTATTAATTAATATACATCAAGTCTGTGATAATTATTGTACGCCAAGATTTCAATTATATTTAAAGCAGGGACTGTTCGCTTTTTTTCCTTGTCATTCATTTTTATCATTGGTTTCCCCATCTTCCGAAATGTGTACCATCGAAATATGGTGTAACGACTATATTTTCTACAGTTATTTGTGAATACGGATTCTTTTATTCTTATCACATATAATATAGTTAATAACACATGATATAGTTAAATGACTGTGAGCGAAATTAGTTTAGTGATGCTTATTTCCACAGTATTTATTCGAAAAATATGAATCATCGACTTACCATAAGTTGTGACAAATCTAAGGACCCAATCAACCTATTCCACGCTAGTCGGAGTTCTTTCAATCTGGAAGCAGCTCCATCTGGCAAAGGGTCTATGATGGAAATTCTATTCCTCTGTAAATTCAGAATCTCTAAACACTGTAAGTTCCATATCGAGCTTGGTATCTTCTCCAAGTGGTTGTTCGACAGTGTCAGTGATGTTAGTGAAACAAGAGAAGACCAGTCGTGGGGAAGGGTTTGCATGTGGTTAAAGTCACAGTGGAAGCGTTTCAACCTGAAATTTTCATGAGAAATGTTAGTTGTTAGTAATATTTTCATATCCCACATAGACATGCAAATATGTAGAGTGATGTAAAATACCCAGGTATTTATTTTTAAGGGTAAATACCCAAAATGGGTATTTACCTGGGTATTTATTTTTCAATTAACTCTATTCAGATAAAATACAGGCACTGCTGTGAAATATGGTTTCTATATATAATATAAATATGTATAGAATATACATTGAGCATTAGGTAAGATAAAAAAAGAAATCTAGTTTTATGAACCTTTTAAATTACACAAATGCTAAAAAAATGAATAAGAAAAACAAAAACGTAATACTATATCATAGATCTTGCATAAAATGCGTGGCTTAAATGTTAATCTTTTTTTATACAATGAGTAAAGGAATAATAATGTATTTGTTGCTTTTTAAAAATGAGAGTTATTTTAACTAAATGAAAAAAGAAAATAATGAGTTTGGTTTAAAATGATAAACAGCTGATAATAGAAACTAAAATGAAAGATACAATTGTTTATCGTTCTTTTTAGATTAATTAGTCAAAATATCATACATTGCTGATGAAAAGTTAGCAGGTGTTTCAGTTCTAACAGTTTTTAAAAGAGAATTATTCTGAAAATAATAATCACTCATATTACTTTCAACAAAGTTAAGTGATCTTTGTAACAAAATTTCAGCAACAAAAAATTTGCATTCTTTTGTTGCTGAAACTGTTGTATTATTTGACGATATATTAGATACACACACTCACACAAAGTTTCCTGGTTAGATGGGATTCATCTGGATCATAAACAACAATACTTAAATGTTCTTGAAACTCTAAATTTGGTGTAGTTGTCATGGTTGGAATTTGATTAAAAGAAAATTCATCATCTATTTTATCCCTTTCAAAACCTTAATTAATCCAATAGAACTTTTGAAATATTTTTTATGTGTTTCTCCATTTTGCTTACATTGGCATGTTTATACTCAACATTACAGTACTTACATTGGATACTTTTATCCTTTCTTAACATTAAAAGCTTCAAGCAGGTAACTTTTCCCTTTTTTTACTTTTAACGTAAAATATATAGTAATACTAGCTGTTACCAGCGACTTCGTGCGCGAAGAATTTGAATTAATCTTTTTTTTTAATTCACGAATGTAAATGTTTTGTTGCATTTTGAAAGGGGAAAGGAAAAGTTCTGACGGTTGATAATACTTAATTCGACGGCTGACAGGAGTGTACTGTACATGTATGCTGATATAGTTATGTAAATTGTTTATCTATTCTAATATACTTTTGTATATCACATTATTTACACGGATGTAGAGGTTGTGTGGGCTGGACACACGTGAACACGCCATGTATAGTTGCCTATGCGAAAAATATGGTTTTTCCATATGTACATCTGCCACTTTCAGTATCTGGCCCTGAGCCTGGCAAATGACATTTTTAAAGGGATTTGTTGCCTTCTGAACTGAGATGATAAATCCTTCGGCATTATCGGAAGGCGTGGAATTAAAATACTCTCTCTTCTCCCTATATCAGTCATAACAATAGCTTTCATAACGTTTGGACCTTGGTGTGTAATTTGCGACCGTGCGCCATTGCGCAGTCTCGGTATATCGAGGTTACGTATTAGTAGTACTGGCACAGCGGCATTTAATCTCGGCTTGTCGGAAGGTGCCCTGACAATTCTAAGATGTTGAAGAGCTCTACAATATATGATGTTCCTGGTTAATGCCCATTACCGTATCTACAGATGGATGTTTTGTAATACCTCATTGTGAAATTTAAACAAAACATCGAGAGAATAATTCACTAACGTCATTGGATCACTGTCTAACCGCATTAAAAGCTGCAAATGCAAGGACAA
>BGPR01000356.1:254042-367935 GCA_013235015.1 Araneus ventricosus
AAATTTTTATCTTTAAGATGGTATAAAAATTATTTGTATCGGATAATTTGTTCCGAAGTTACAGCGGAAAAAATGATTACGTGATAGTTGATTTAAAAAATAATTTATTTCACATGTTTTCGCATTCCTGAAGGATCACGTGACCATAGATTGAAAAATAAAAATCTTCATCGCGAATCGCGGAGTCAATGGGCTTTCTTTGTTAACTATTTTTAATCTGTAGTCAAAAATAATTAATTTAACGTGATTTCACCTAGCCTATGTCCGTTCTCGGGTTTCAAGCTACAACTCTGCCAATTTTCATCCAAATCGGTTTTGTGGTTTGGTCGTGAAAGCTTAACAAACAGACAGACAGACAGACAGACAGACTTTCGCATTTATTATATTATTAAGGATTAAGGATTAATACACGTAAAGTAAACGACTGTGTATTCACTAAATCAAAACAATAATGTTTGACTTCCAGCACGGCAAAGTGAGTAAATTATGGATCACAAGATTCACTCGCGCTGTCTATCTCTACTAAGAATAAAGGAGAATGGGTTCGTGTTGGTGCTCTACAGGACAGACCGCTAGGCCTAGAGCAACGAAATTTGTGCAAACATACTTTGAAGCGTGGGAATGTGCATCTCGTTGTCGGTTTTTTTTTTTTTTTGAAATTTTAATTCATTAAAATTTAAGCGACATTTTGGCATTTTTCCTTAATAACTTCCGAAAATAGTACACAATAAAAATGATTTTTACACCATCTGAAAATTTAAAAAAATATCCTTTTAATGATATCAATTAAGTTGTCATTCAATTTTTCTCTAATTTTAATAAATTTTTAAAAATATTTTTAAGCTGAATTTTAAAACAATACTTTTCATTGTTACAATGAAATTCAAACTGTTTTCATTGTTAAAAGAAATATTTAATTGAGTGTTTCTCTTCCATTGTTGAAAGCTAAGATAATATTCTATTGGATTTTACTTTCTTTTTTTATTTGATCAATTTATCTGTGCAATCTGTAAGGGAAGCAAGATAGTAAGATATTAGGAAATAATCCAGTTAACTGAACAACATTATGGTTGCTATGTTTAAATTCATTTTATCGGCATGTTTTAAGCCAGCTAACATGCCGCTGGAGGTAAAACGTGACGCGCTATTTCGATGTTGAAATCAAGTTTGTTAAATTATAGTTCGTGTCGATTACGTACAATTAGATGTTACTTGACTTCATTAGGGACTTTCAAATAGACAAGGAACAGAACAAGTGCAAGGCTACGTAAAGAACGCGGGTTGAATCTCTATCGCAATTTGAAGTTTCGAATTACTTTGTTAAGGGAACCATGAATATCAAATTATGCATAAGAGAGTCAGTTGAAATTATATTCCGGCGAAAAGATGATCGCCGAAAGCGACTGGTGTAACATAAACGGTGTTAAAAATTATTACTCTATTGTAAGTGTCATAGCTTCAAACCGGAAAAACTAAATTATCCCCGATCCCGTTTAAGTTTTAGAATACTTTATTCTGAATCCTGTTAGCAGTTGGGGTTTTTTTTATAATTTAGTCAAAACTTTAAAAAAAATTATCAACTATGTATGATGTATATAAATTTTATATGTTTGATTTTGAATCGCCATTCGCAAATACTTTTTTTTAAAAATATCCAGTTTTGGGATACTTACTTATTTTTTTTTATCTCATTTTGAATCACAATTTCTCAAAAACTTTTTTTTTTTTTGCAAAATCCCATTTTTTGAAATTTTATCTGTTTAATTTTGAATCACCATTCGCAAATACCTTTTTTGCAAAATATCCAGTTTTGGGATAGTTATAGTTAGATAGATAGTTTTAATTTTTATGTTTAATTTTGAATCGTCATTCACAAATACTTTTTTTTCTTACAAAATATCAAGTTTTTGGGTATTTATAGACGTTTGTATGTTTCATTGTGAATCAGCATTCGAAAAGTTTTTCCGCAAAATACCCAGTTTTTGGGTATTTACCCAAGGCCTGGGTAAATATCCGGGTATATACCCAAAAAATATTTATCTACCCACTGGGTATTTACCCACCCCACATCACTGAATATGTATACCATAGCACTTGTAAATACGTAAACAAGTGAGTCCCATGACACACCTCATTCAAGTGGACAGCGAAGGTTGTAAGGCGTAATATTTGATTAAGCTGTTTATTGTAGCAATATCAAAATGTTTGTTGAAAAGAAAACCCGATGATGGCTAAATATAGCCACCAACATTTTCCCCCTCGACTTTCTTGTATACTTGCACAATATGGAGCGTTTTGTATTTAGCTTCGTAAAGAATATCAAGTATGCATTTTGGGTTTCATTCCGTTGTCTGAATGGAACCACAATTTGATGCAGATCTACAATTTTGGTCAAGACCACAGACCAAATTTCGTTCATCTATTTTCTTGCGTTTTTGAGTTACTGTTCACATACACGCGGAAACGGACAGACAGACAGGTTTCGCCCAAAATTTGATTCAGATTTAAAATTTTGGAATTAATTCCTCATGACAAATTTCTTTTTTGTAGTTAAATGATGGGCAAATTACGGTCCGTGGACCAGTTATGGTCCTCTAAGAGGTTATATACGGGCCTCAGTAGATTTTAATATATTCTTATAATGAGTACAACCTTGTTCGAATGATATTCTTTTAAAATGAAATTACGGCTTATTCATCGCATTAGTATTTTTAAAATAATATTTTTCTATCCTTATTGAGTTTTATAATAAATTATATTGATCCAACAGAATTTTTTTCATTCCCCGCCCCTAAAGAAGTTTCCTTATTTCTGATCTAGTTCTTCCCATTTTTGAGTTATTATGTTCACGGACAGACAGATATAATTCCAAAAGTTCTTCTTTCGAAGTTGGGAGTGTAGATTTTTCAAAATCTCGAAGTCGAATTTTTTGACGATTACAATACTTCCTACTACTCTTCCTACACTTCGCATATGACAAAGTAAGTAAAAGAAAAAAAAAAAGAAAAAGGAAAGAAGAACGAAAAGCTGGGAAATAAGATGTCTTTTAAAATATAACGATACATAACAAACAAAGTTGAAATTTAGTATTTCCTTTTTTTCACAGCACTTAATATGGATAATGGAAAAAACAATTAATCGAAAATGACTATTGAGAAAATGCCAATTAATTTTTAATGCAATCTAACCATTAGAACTCGATTCTTATTCTTCCCTTAACTCTAGGGCATATGCCTAAAAATAGCCATTTATCTTTTCGAAGATCTTAATGTTATTCGAGTCTGATTTACTCTAATTAGAGAGTTCAGTATTTTTTTTCTCTGTAAGAATTATTATTTTTTTGCGCAGTTATATAAAGCAAAAACAATACCAATAAAGTCTTTGGAGAAGGTTGGCTTTGGATAACGAGAGCTTAAAAACTTTGCAAAAGTAATATGAACTGAGTTTTTTTTTCATTTAAGAAGTTGTGTTGTTCTATGAAACATTATTAATGCCAGATATTTCTTTTTCTTACGCATAAATTCTTTTGCATTAGAAATTAATTGACAAATGATACTCTTAAAGCTTTCTTAATTGCAAATCGGCTAAATCAGATTTAATTTATGACTGATTTATTTTCATTTAAGAGCAAACCGTTTAAGAAAGATAACTTTACTTATAGCAATAAAGAGCATAATAAATCACCCATAAAGTCAAAGGTGTAATGACATGATATAAATTTACGATAAAAGTAACCACGCATTCCATCTATCAATTTACTATACATTGTCTCACAGTTTTCTTCCTTCTAGATTCTAAATGGAAAACTCTCCGTGTGTTTGGCGTTCTTCACTTGAGCATGAATTGACTTAATAGATATTTTAATTTATGTTCATTACCTGCGCCTCTTTTATTAGTTTAAGAGAAGGTAAGTATATTACTTCCTTACTTAACTTATATTAATCGTCAAAAATTTCGACCTTTAGATGATGAATCTTGACTTTTTAAGCCTTCTTAAATCCGAAATATCATTTTCGGCATGTTGTCTGTCTGTGAACGTCATAACCCCAAATCGCAGCAAGCTGGAAGGTGAAAAGTTATTATGGGAACTTTACACCAAAATTGCAGATTCCTTTCAAATTTTGGACGAAATTCCTCTTCAGGAAGTCTTCTACCTCAAGAACGCCACGAGTTAGTTTTTTGGTTCGAGTTGGTTTTTTTCATTATTAAGAAACTATTGGCCTCTATTCAATTTTGGATCTAATCCATCTACGGGTTGATTGTCTGTCGATTTGTACAGGGTGTCCACACTTATCGCGGTCCAATGGCTAATTTCTAAACCGTTAGAGATAGACATATAGTTCCAATTGGAAAAATGCTTTGAATGAAGGAAAGAACTATATTTTATGCTTTTTTGAGTCACTAAACAAATTTCTGAAAAATTACGAATTATAACTTTTTATACGGTTCCCCGGTCTTATCAGTCATATTTAGTAAAATGTTCTTGACAATCTAACATTTTAAACAAAATAAGTTCCACTCTTCAGCGACTAAAACTGAGCGAGTTAGTTTGAATTTCATGATTTTGAACCAATCAGAGGCCTCGTCGAGCAACTGCTTTGCATTGGTTGGTGAATCGTCTGCAAGACGTCTATTGAAATGGTGTAAAGTGGTCCAAGTCAGCGATATTCAAAGCTCCATAACTCGACCAGTTTTAGTCTCAAAAGAGTGGAATTTTTTTGTTTAAAATATTAGAGTATCAAAAACATTTTACTAAATATGATTGATAGGATCGGGGACTGTATAAAAAGTTAGATTTCTAAACTTTTTCACGAATATATTTATTCACTCAAAAAACATGCAGTGGCTCCCAAAAGTGTTCGTACACTTACGATTTTCAATGAAATAGGGCTCTATACATTAATTAAAATTAATATTTCAGAATAGGTATTTAATAATAAGATCTATCATCTATTTTTAACAAAACTACATGAAATATTTTTAAAACATAGTAAAACTTTATTTTTAAGAAATAAATAATCAAAAAGTAAAAAAACTTTCATCTCACAAAAGTCTTCGTACACTTTAAAAAAATCTCTACATATTAGTAAATATTCTAATTTTTCGTTAAATTAATATCTAGGAGGATATCCTTTAGCATCCACAATAGCTTTTAAACATTTGGGAATAGATTTCACTAGTTTTTTTTTTGTAATTTCTGCATCAATATTCATTCATCCTTCCATCATTACTGTTTTTAGTTCGTTTTTTGTTTTAATGTCGTGTTTTCATACTCTAACCTCCAGTTCTCTCCAAATATGTTCTATTGGGTTTAAATCTGGAGATTGAGGTGGTGCTTTCAAATTTTGTGGACAATTATAGAGACACCAGAGGCGAACGATGAGAGCCGTGTGCTTAGGATCGCTATCTTGATAAAAAAAAACAAAGTTGTTTCCAATACTCAAATTTTGGGCTGATAATTTAAAATTGTCTCTTAAAATATTTAAATAAAGAGCATGATTCATTATGCCATCAATAAATACCAAATTACCTAGTCCTGATGCTGACATGCACTCCCACACAAGGACACCTCCACCGCCATACTTAACTGTTCCAACTAAGTTCTTGGGATTAAGTTCCTCATTTTTAATTTCTCGTATACGAAGTATACAAAGAGAAAGTATTGTAATCGTCAAAAAATTCGAACTCGAGATTTTGACGAATCTCCACGTTTTAGACATCCCTGAGTCCGAAAAACACAATTTTGGAATTATGTCTGTCTGTGTGTCTGTATATGTATCTGTGTGTGTGTCTGTGAACACGATAACTCGAAAACTATTAGAGATAAAGGGATGAAATTTGGTATGTGGTCTTTAAACATAATTTTTAGGTTTCTGTCAAATTTTGGACGAAATCCGTCAAAGGGAAGTCTGTCTGTATGTCCGAAGTCATGCGAACACTATAACTCAAAAACTTGAATAGCTGGATGGATAAAATTTGGTACACTGTTTTATCGTCATGAATGTAGGTCCGTATAAAATTTTGGGCCAAATCCGTCAACGGGCTGACTGTCTGTCGGTCTGTATAATAGCATACTTGTTCAACTCCATGCGCATGCGTAAATGCCTGTGCAAAGAAGGGATACTCCGAAAACTTGGCAGTTTGACAAAAACCAATTCTGGCGGCGAGATTTTGTAAGGAAGCAAACATTTAGGGCGTCTCGTTTTACTTGCGTATTGGAAGCAATCTCTGCGCATGCGCAAGCTATTCTCCTGTTTTCTTCTCCGCACTCGGAACTTGCATTGCTAGAGTTTGATAAAAATAAATATTGCGAAGTTTTAATACATACGTATCTTTTTGAATATGATTCTTCACCTCAATATTTTACTATCGCTATAATCAACAATGAAAAACCTTCTGATAGTCATTGCATTCTGGGTTACAGTTGGTTCGAACTTTTTATCAACGCAGGGGGAAGGGAAATGACAAATGTTTGAAAAGTATACGAGAAAGTTTAGGGGAGGGCATTCCCGCTGGTTTCTTCTCCATACCATTATACGTCTATCGGAATCAAAAATGTTAAATTTGCTTTCATCTGCAAATAAGACATTATACCAATACGTTTCGGGTTTATTTAACATTGATTTTGAGAAGGAAAGCCTAAGCTTTCTGTTTTTCGCACTAACAAAAAACTTTTTACAGGCAGAACGCCCATTTAATCCAGCTGCTCTGAGAACTCGTCGAACAGTTTCAGGTGAAATTGAGAAGTAGAAAATTTTTCATTAAATTCTGCAGAAACTTTTAAAGCACTCAAACGTGGATTTTTCACAAATTTTCTAATTATAAATCTCTGATCACGTTTTGTTAACTTTGCCGGTCGAGCTTCTCTTACCTTATTTTCGATCCAATTTTCTTCTTTAAAGCGTTTTAGCACATACTACACTGTAGAATGGCATAAATTAACTAATTTAGAGATATTCAGAACTGATTTACCACAGCTATGATGAAAATAATCAATTTTCGAATGCTGATTGTTGTTTCTTTATGACTACGAGCTATTTTTAAATAATAAATAGAATATTACAGTATTAGCAAGCAAAAATTAAGGCCAAACGATTTTTTAAATGCCACCACAATGCAAAAATAAAAATAAAGCGACAGACGATAATTTAAATTATGAACTTATCCGAAAATATTTCAGTGTACGAAGACTTTTGTCAGATAAAGTTTTTGTTACTTTTTGATTATTTATTTCTTAAAAATAAAAAAGTTTTACTATGTTTTTAAAATATTTCATGTAGTTTTGTTAAGAACAGTTTATAGATCTTATTATTAAATACCTATTCCGAAATATTAATTTTAATTAATGGATAGAGCCCTATTTCATTGAAAATCGTAAGTGTACGAACACTTTTGGGAACCACTGTATGTTATAATTTTCCCCTTCATTTAAAGCATTTTTCTAATTGGAACTACATGTCTATCTCTAACGGTTTAGAAATTAGCTATTGGATCATGACAAATGTGGATACCATGTATAAGCATATGTACGTGAGAGGAATAACTCAAAAATTTAACTAGCTAGATGAGAGAAATATGATGTGTGGTCTTGACACTAAAATAGTGCATCTATGTCAAATTTGGACAAAATCGGTCAAAGGAAAGGGCTTGAAAATTTATACTCGATTCTCTTCAATATACGTCTAAGCTAATACAAAATATGCAGTATTGTGTATGTATATGTTACTGTGAAGACTGATATCTGGCAAATGTCGATATTCTCGAATATATGCTAAATATCATTACTTCTCAAATACACAGTCATATACCGAGATTCAGCATGCGCGGAAGGTGAATGTTGATTAAAACTATTTTTGTTACGTTAAGACAAAAATGCAACTTTTTAAATCATACTTTATTACTGAACAACTCATGATTGGTAACATAATTCTATATATTCATTTCTCCTGGTTTTAATGGCACAATTAACTTCTCTTCATTATTGATTTTTAAAATGTCAAAACGTTCTATTCGCCTGTAATCCAAAGGTGTACGGAACTTAGTCTTAGCAGAAAACACTCCAGAAAGTATTTTAGAGTATTTTTCTTGAGAAAAATAATAAAGGTCGAGTTCGAACCCCACCAGAGCTTATCTGTGCTTGTCGACAGACACCGGCGATGGTCCGAACATATAAGAATATAGCCAAATATTCGATCTTACACCGACGTATTTGGTATGTGTGTCGATATTCACCTCAGAATATTGGCATTCTCTAATTTCGGTCCTTCACGGTAACATATCGTAGCTTAACAAGCAACACCACCTATCTCAATTTTTTGAAATTTCAAAGAAGAAGAAAATACTCAATTTTTCGCAGCCAATAACGAATATTTCTGAATTTTTTTTAAAGTCTGATATAAACATGCGACCGTATATTCCTACTAGATGTGAAAAAAAATTAAGAATTTTCTTCCTCTTTGAAATTTCAAAAAAATGAGATAGGTGGTGTTGCTTGTTAAACGACGATATACGAGAATGCAGAACAATCCCATGGTCTCTTATTAGTATTTCAAATGCTTTTCCATGGAAATTACAATTTATTGTGTCACATTTAAACGTGAAGTTTTTAATTAGTTGAGTATATTTAAAATACCGTTTATTAGCTTAGATTAAAACCCCAAACACTTTTCACTAACTTGAAGTTGTAAATCCACATATTTGTCTGTGAATAAGGCAGTTCCTTTAATTCAACAACTGCTTAAAGTGAAATACGTATTTTCTCCTCAACTTTCTTTGTTTTTCTCTTCTTTTCTCTTGGTTCTTTAAGACGGGAAGTAAGTAGATGAAGAATTTTCCCTTTCTAGAAAATGGGAGCAGTCTTTTAAATAGAAAACTCTCATTTAAATGACCAGCCTAATCCTTTTAAGAAAAGGATGGAAGCTTAATGTTTAATAAAATCATATTATACGTTACTCTTTTGTTCTGTAGTAGCAAAAACAAACAGCAAATAACTTCATACCAAGTTTTTGATAACTACACAAGGAAATATAAACTTTTAAGAAATCCATTTCATCATTATCAGAATTCTAGATAAATCTTTATAGGAAAACTCTTCCTAGATATCGACAAAAATGCATGAACTTCATAACTTTTCAGAATTCTTATACGAGATTATAAGGAATCGTTTTATAATTCTATTGTTTATGGGTTTAATATCTTCTTTCTGATGCGTGATACCACGATTAAGGTTAGGGTGGTACAGAGTATGATCAGACTTTATGGACGTGTCGAGGAAGTGATGAAACCTGTTAATATCATTCGAATTCCCCGTTTAATCGCCTTTCTTGATATAACCTGTTCCAAATGTGTGCGCTTTTTTCCTTAGATAAAACCAATAACAATTTTTCAAAACTCTTTCGTATTTTTACTTTTTACTTTATTGTAATTTGTTGTTTTTCGAGTGCATATTTAAGAAGGATTCTGAATCAATAAACAATAGCAAATCCCTCATGTTAAAAATTAAGCATAATTCTAATTTTATTTTAAGAATGTGAAAGCCTTTTCACATACTATAAATAGGAGCAGGCTCTTAACGGAGACAATTCATGCTCACTTGACGTATGTTAAGTGTATCTAGCCAGTTTAATTTTGAAATTCATTGTGCATCTTGCTGAAGAAAAAATCGTAAGACTGTATGTATTTAGATGTCAGATGACATACTCAGTACTTTTGAAATGGAATATTAAGATAACAAATCAAATAAAATATTCAGGATGCATGAAAAATAAGCCATTTTAAGAACTAAAAAGTACCCTCTAATGTTTTTAATTAAACATCCTTCATCATATTGTATTAATAAAATAAAAAGATGTATGCGTTATCCTTTTGTGTTTCTTACTTTCTTTTATACGAAGTATACAAAGAGAAAATATTTTAACTGTCAAAATATTCGATCACGAGATTTTGATGATTGTCTACGTTTTCGATTTGTCTGAGTGCCAAAGAAACATTTTTGGATTTATGTCTGTCTGTCTGGGAACACTATAACTGAATAACGCAACAAGCTGGATGGGTTAAATTTGGCATGCTGACTTCACAGTAGACAAATGAAATTTAGTATTTATTTTTGACACAAAAATTGTAGAACCTCATCAAATTTTGGACCCAAAAGGTGAACGGGAAAAGATACAAAATGCCTCCTTTATCCTATTCACTACTCTATGAAGTATTATTATATTTTATATTATTATATTTCATTCATTTCAGTCATTTGAATAATATATTGAGTTAAAGTTAACAGTTATTACACTCATATACAATTAATATCCATTTTGTAGTAGTTCTATCAAGAACTTAAATTGAGACATTTACAGCACAACAAAAAAAACTAATTATATTATATTTAAGTAAAATATTAATAATTTAACAAAATTTAGATGTTATCTTGTTTATCATTTAAGGAACATAAAATATTCTATAATCTACAGCAATAAAGTTAGTATTTTATTGCTTGCTTTATTTTAATTAGTCTGGACTTTCGAATGCTATTGAATACAATTGAAAGGAGTTAATAACGGCAATTGAAAGGGCTTTAGATGTAATCATATTTATTTTTAAGTATATCAAATGCAAATTACGTTTTATGCTTTAACATCAGAGTATAGCGAACGTAAACTATTTCTTCGTTGTTTATTTTGCGAAGCAAGAGTAATCGAGACATTGTTTGATAACTTAAAAATAAATCACATAAAAAATAAGTTAAATGCATACCGATTCAGGCTACATTCGCGTTCATGACTGACCTGAATTGATAAATACTTTATGTCAGGTGTTTATAACAAATGCTATTGTATTGGAAAGAAGACAGAGTAGCAAAGTAATGACTTGATCATCATTTGAATTTATAAACACAATCTCTCTCGTGATTGATTCATATATAAAGATTTAGCTATATGAAACATTTGTTTTGAATATCGATAAAAGAGATTCTTATTAATGCTTTGCGGTATGAGGAAACTTTGAGGTTCGATTAAAAATGAATTTATAATCAAAAACAACCTGTTCCCAATTTCGTTTGGATTAAATTAAGCAATAAATAATTCATGTCGAATGAGTGAAGTTGTTCGATCGGAAACATTCGCTATTAGAACGAAAGAGATTAGAATTATCAAACAGGAAAATTTGAATTGTTTTTCCTTTAAAATCAAATGGTAACGCTGGTGTTATTTCCACTTATGGAGTTTGAAACGGCTTTTATCTTTTTCAGCATAATTTATCAAACGATCTGCTTAATTAAGCCACAAGAAAATGATGTTAATAAAAAAGAAATTTATAAAGTCTAACAAATGAAAATAATGTTTTCCATTCTTTGTTTTTAAAAACTTAAAATCAACCTTAAATAATTGATCATAAAATATGTATAAAAAAGAATCGAGAGATTATTTCCTCGGTCCATTTTATGGATTTCGGATTCACTATTGAAAAATTGCACTTATGTGTATGTAGTTTGCTCTAAACCAGAGGTTCCCAACCTGTGGCACACGTACCCCTGGGGTACGCGGGAACCAGTTAGGATTCGTGCAAGTGATCTTCGTAATGGCGGAAAACACACAAAAAAAAGAATATTCTAGAATTTCGTTTTCTCAAGTTCATATGAAAAATGAAAGTGAAAATTGTAAGAGTAGCCAATTAATGAAATAGAAAAAGGAATAAATAGATCAATATCTAGTAATTGAGTCAATGTTAGATCTCATCATAAGTTAATGGCAAATTATTTCAATGCTGTTTCCAATTGTTTTGACGTTGAATTAATAATATTTTAAAAAATGGAATAAAATGTAAAGTCAAAAATAACTCCTACATATTTTATTAAGTTCCCTAGAGTCCTTTGACTCTTAAGCTATGCCTTGGGGTTATTGATAAAAAACTTTTTTGTGCTGAGAGATGTTTGGGAGGGAATATAACAGAAAGGGGTACTCAAAAATAAAAATATAAATCAATGGGTAAGCGAGTGGAAAAAGGTTGGGAACCCCTGCAGGGTTCATACTGTATATATGATAGTAAAATTCAGGAGTTTCTAAGGATTTTACCAGGAGTAAAGTACAGAAAATTCAGGAGATAACGTGAAAAAAAATCAATTGTAGGGGAGAAAGGGAGTAGTGTGGACAGTTTTTATAAAATTGGCAAAATAGTATACTAAATATCAATTCTCCCATCTTTCCCAATTGCGGTGACTCGGAACATGAGCGGTAGACTCTTTCGGCGCTAAGTAATCCGGATTCCAGCGACTTTCTATCAATAAGGAAAAACGAAAAAGTCATATTTTTATGTTTTATCATAATTTTATCTTTTGCTCTTCGATTGTAATTTTTCAGGAGACAAAAAGAAATATCAGGATAAAAAAACACAATTTTCAGGAGTTTTCAGGGCCCTCAGAAAAAAAGCAAAATTCAGGAGTTTTTCAGGAATTTCAGGAGGAGTACGAACCCTGCCCTGCTCTAAGCAAACTGAACAATTGTTTTCCTCTGCGCAAGAGACTGTTTATAAAGGAAAAATGCAGCAATATTTTTTTAAATTTCTGTAACATTTTGCGAAAACGGCTACGTCTCAAAGTCTCGGAGTTGGTTCCTAATCGCAAAACTACTTCTGTATATGAAACAAGATTAGGGGCACACATACTGACAGAGAAGCGACAGACTTCCCTTCGACGGATGTCGTACATAAATACAGATGTACAATTTTAGTGTTTACACTACAAACCATATTTCATTCGTCTAAATTGTCCCGTTTTTGAATTACCGTGTTCACAAAAAGATAGAGAGGCATAATTCCATTTTTTTTAACTCAAGAAGGCCTGTAGGTGGAGAACTTTCGAAGTAGTATTTTAAGACGAATACAATATTTTCCCTTCGTATAAGAGAATTAAAAAGAGCAAATAAACTTTTGGAATAATTCCAGGTGATGCCGCAGCTCTGTAACCCTAATGGACATGGGCATGCCGCCACTGGTTTAAACCAGCTGGAGGAATCAACCCTAAGATTTCTCGTATACTCCCTAACACATTTGGCGAAAAAAATAAGACAAACGGTAGTAAATCGCACCAAGCGGCCCTAACACAGGTGGAGAAAAAATAAGCAAAACTCACTGTTATACCCACGAGTTTCCCTTGGCGCCCACCAAGACGAGAGGCGGGTACTCATCGATACGCAATATGGCCTTGCGTAAGAGAAAGAGAATTGAATATGCAATTTGAACGCATTTTTTCAACCGATTTAAACGAAAATTGGGCACGGATCTACAATTAATGTTAGTAGACCTCATACAAATTTTTGTTTATCTAAGTCATAGTGTTTAGTTCACAAGTATGAGATTATACAGACAGACGACAGTCAACCCTTTAACGGATTTGGTCCAAAATTTGATATGTACCTACATTCCTAATGATAAAACTGTGTATCAAATTTTATCTATCTAGCTATTTAGGTTTTTGAGTTATCGTGTTCACATGAATACAGGCAGACAGACTTCTCGTGGACGGATTTTGTCCAACATTTGAAAGAAATCTATAAATTATGTGTAAAGATCACATACCAGATTTTATCTCTCTTGCTCTGACAGTTTTCGAGTTATAGTGTTCACGGACAGACACACAGACATAATTCCAAAATTGTGTTTTTCGTACTCAGGGAGGTATAAAATGTGGAGATTCACCAAAATCTCGAGTTCGAATGTTTTGACGATTACAATACTTTCTCTTTGTATTGGGGAGAGTGCGGTAAAACCGTGTACCCTTGATTCTGGCTTTATTGGTTCTTCTTTCTAGTGGACAGATACTGAATTATACTCTACTATTTAAGAAAAAGGAACAAACACAGTGGCGTGTTGCAGTTGTTGAATTACTTCATCTGTGAAGGTTTACTTGTTTTCAGACGTCAGCTATCTAATGTTCGTTTGATTTTAAACTATTCTTACTTAATAATCATTATAGTTATAAAAACTATATTTAGTCCAGCTGATTCTACGTTTACTAAGGATTTAGATCTTATTAAACATGAAGGATTCACTCCAATAATTACGTGGTTCTGTTTCGTTTTTAAAACCTCTGCACTCGGGGTAAAACCATAGCCGTCTCGAAATACTGCTACGGTAAAACCGGGTACTCCAAGTGGCGTAAGACCGGGACAGTCAATATTCATGATTCCTCCAATGAAGATGATAAAAACCAGGAATGGCGCTAGAGTTTGCCCGACGGGGGGGCCGATTTGCCCGACAGGGGGGCACGATCTCCCCGACAGTAGAGACGAGTGTAATGAAATTGGTCTCAAATTCTCGCCAGATTATTATTTATCAACTAAAGTTGAATACCCCTTAAAAAAAATTTACCCCGATGGGATACAAAATTTTTCCCCGACGGGGGGGGGCACAGCATCCTCGACAAGGGGCCCCGGTCCCCCCTCTGGCGCCACTCCTGATAAAAAAAACATAAGAATTTAATTGTTTATAGTTTAATGATGTATTTTCTAATATAAATAAAGAAGAGGGGTTAATCCAGTGTAGAAACCGTCTTGGCTGGGCCCACGAAAGCTGCAGTGGCGCGAAGGAAGAAGATGACTGCTTTACATGTAACTAATATCCTTAAGTTATTATTTAAAATAAAAATGCCTGCTACTTTCCCACTGAAAATCGAGTCTTTCTAACTTCCCATGAAGTTAACATGTGTACCCGGTTTTACCCACTAGTAGGGTAAGACCGAGTGGTATGGCTTTTTTAAAAAAAATATCATTGGTAAAAAAAGTAGTAAAACTATGACTTTTCCGGAAAGATACATTGTATTCCGATAAACAATGAATATTTTAATTTAGCTCCAACAGGCCTTTGAGTCTTATGTACCCGGTTTTACCCCACACTTCCCTACTTCGTATATGAGAAAGTAAAAAGTCTCCTTTTATTAATCAAATATTCGTAAAGCATCATAGTGCTATTATGAGCGGAGCGTAATCAAATGACAAAATGATTCCTCCGTATATCAGAGACTAAAGCATCGTGATTTT
Organism: Araneus ventricosus; assembly: GCA_013235015.1. Classification (NCBI taxonomy): domain Eukaryota; kingdom Metazoa; phylum Arthropoda; class Arachnida; order Araneae; family Araneidae; genus Araneus; species Araneus ventricosus. The sequence goes on from BGPR01000356.1 coordinate 269,072, forward strand.
TAGAAAACTTGGTATTATGTGGCAAAACATTCCCAATACATTTTAACTGATTACAAGAAATTCAAAATAAACTCATTTTGAAGAAACCAACTGAAAGTAAATCACCAGTTGCAAAGAATAAAGTTTCGCATCTATTGAATTTCTTACACAAGATAGTTGGAATTATACTACCGCTCTTCAGAGCACTCGAGAGAAGAAAAATACGATAGTCAGAAAAACGCCAGATCTCAGTGGTATACATTTCAAAACATGGAAAAACTAACGACATAAAAAAGAAATAGCTGTTAAAAATGGCTGTTTTTATCTTGGAACTCTTTATCTTACTTTACCTTGCAATTACGCAATTTAAGTAAAATGACATATGGGTGTTAATTACAAATGATAGTATCTATTGCAGTTCTACACCTCTTACACAGAGTAATTAATATACATTACAACTAGGATGGAATTATACGACTATGATCTAATTATGATTATATTAGGGACTGTTTGACTGTGTTCCTCTGTCGTTCATTCCGGTACATTTCTTCGTCATTCGTTTCCCCATGTTCTGAAACTCAAATAACAGAAATCAAGAATTATTTGGCACAGGTTTTTATTTTATCTCCGCCGCGCTCAGGATAAAAATACTTTCATTTTTAACCATCCGATATATAGCCACTGAAAGTGTATAAGATCGTCGTATATTAAACACTCCATTTCGTTGAAATACACTAGTCGGAACGTAGATTTATATCGCCAACGTATGCCATGCTGCTAATGCCACAAAGCAAGATGGATGTTAAGGTATATTATATGGTAAATAGAGCAAACCCAACTTATGATGGTTTGAAAATGAATTTAAAAATATCTATGTATTCTCTGGTAAAAATGAAAATTCATCTGAACTTCACTAATTAATCTTTGAAAATGATCGCTCCATTCCATTGTTTACCTTAGCAGCTATCTCGCTTAAAGGCATTGGCGATTTGGCATCCGTTGGCGATATGAAGAGGTACCGACTAGTTGTTTAGTTAAACGCCCCGTTTTGAAGCCGTTCGAGGGCTATTTTTGGACGGACCTCGTATTTTCGAATCGCTGTCAGATGACGAGGACGACACCTGAGCTGGCACCCACCGCTCCAAATTTCCGCATCACACCAGCGGGAGGACGTTTGACCACTTCGTATGATTTAACGTGTAACAGGCTCTATAAACGACAGATCGTCAGTAGAATCGAGTTTCAAACCTAGAACCTTCCGGCCCCGAGATCGAGACCTTACCACTAGGCCACCGGGACTTCGTACGGACTAGTGTATTGCACTTTGAATGACGATATATCATATCATTTTATTCATCTGTTATGAATGTATAAAAGCAAATCCATATTATAATTCGTATTTGTGCATCGCTAAATGTGATAAACCTTTCTTGTTGTTATATCTTATTTTATTTATTTCATATCCTTTGAAATTTGTTACAGTGGATTCTGATTTAGAAAAAAAAATAAACTTAGGGTGACCATGATTTAAAGAAAAATACTTAAACGATCTCCACTATTAAAGCAAAAAAAAAATGCTGAAATGTTGAACAGAATATGGCTAAATAAATTGTTCGAATTGTGGAACCATTCTAAGAAGAAAATAACAAGAAAGTGATTACAGAATTATTTTACATAAATTGGATAGCTGTCTACTAAAGCATCATGATCACCTTGCAGATAAAGCATATTTACTTTTAATATTGGAAAACAACCAGAAAACATTTGATAGTATCATACGAGGAAAAATATTTACCAATGATATAAATGATAGAAAAACGAACAGTTAAATATCACCTATAGTAGCGGCCTACACAGTTAGCAGAATTTTCAGAAAGATAAAACAACTATCTACTGAAATATCAGTATAGGTGTAACTGCAATTCACAAGAAACACATTATGCAATAGTATCGACGAAGAAGTCATTACCGCTAAATTACTCATGCGTCAATGACTGCCTTCAAACAAAGGAAAAAAGATACTATCCAGTTTTGAACAAATTCTACCTGATGACCGATAGCAAAATTCAGTGGGTATTCCATCGCAATTTGCAGCAACATCAACAAGTTCCAGATGTCTGGTAAGGTTCCTTACACCAACCGAAAACTGCCTTATTTGCAAGAAAACTTCCAGAAACCAGACAATGACAGCAGGGAGGCGAATTGCATCGTTGTATCATTATCTTTTAAATGCGCCGGATTAATTCCATGGTTAGAAGAATGGCTCGCGTGACGGTCTATTGTTCTGTTATCGGTAATGTTCTGCAGACGCATCTTCTCCACTTGGAGATATTAAGGTCAATAGCATGTAATGTAACACTGCGGCCGTTGGCGTTCTGCCCTGTTGGGTCTCTTTCCAAAATATCGTGAATGGGATCTTGTCGAACCGCACAAAGGGCTACGGGGCTGTTGCTTTTCCCAAAGGTATGGATCAGAAGGGATTGGAGTAGAAGGAACAAAGGAATGGGTTAAAGATTATGGAAAGTGATTGGTGTATTATTTGGAATCGACAAAGGCACACTTGCTGTAAGCTGGGGTGTACGGTGTTTTGGCAAGTTGTTTTATTGACAGGGCGCAAGTCGCCAATCACGAAAATGGCAGGGTGCTGGCAGTTTTTGATGTTCTTGAGTTTGGTTTGTGCGTGGTCATGACTTAAAGTAAGAGAATGATGCGACCTTATCGTCTTGTCAAATTTACGCTGTGATGCTCCAGTGAATTTCTTGATTACGTGTTATTAGCTCTCTTCAAGAAAGAAAGATCTTCTGCTGGTGTAAAAATCATTGTTTTAGCGATAAAGAGAATTATAGGCAGATACAACTAAAGTTAACAGTGCGACAAAACTTCTAATGTGTATTATTATCCTCCTTCAAATAATGCCAAGTATGATTCTAATATAGAGATTGATTCAGACTGACTGTTCAGTAATTTTCAGGGAAGTCAAACTTAAACTGATAAGTTATTTTTTTACATATGAAGATGAGGCCGCAAACACAGCATATGACCGCTACAGGGATCGTTGTGACATTAAATAGCGAAAAGAACAGGATAACAGATGTTGCAGTGCTCCATGTTACAGCTAATCCATGCGGAAATGTCACTTCGAGAAACCTCTCCCGAAAACATCTGATAGGCTCTCCTGTCGAACTGTAAGGCACCTCGTAAGAGTGGAGCAAACTATCTTACAATAGCAACCCAAACGTTGATACTGAAATATTGTTGTGCAACTTGTTAAGTTTTTGCGGGAGGACTTTTGAACGTCGACATGCGCCGGTTAAGCAAATGACCACACGTCACTTGAAAATATAGTTCCATTTGTGGAAAAAAAAAGACAGGCTGGAAAGTCAGCCTGCTCTACGATCTGTTGCTTAACTTTTAAGCTCTGTTCCTATGGCCAGTGGTTCGGTGTTCCTCGTTTGAAGCACGTCTCATCTCCCGTTGTGGGACCGCAAAGAATCGTTGTTGCTCAAGGGTTTGTGGGGTGGTTCGACCGTTCCGGTGAATGTCGCTAAATACTCGGACAACAAAGGAAGCAAAACCTCAGTACATGCCCTTGGGCTGTTGTAGATCATGTATGCGTCATGAAACGTTGCGTCTGGTCAGATTGCGATCGACAATAAATCTCCAAGTATGACCTCGAGCAACCAGTCCACTGAACGCTAGAACAAGGCTTTAGAGTAACCCCTCTAGGGATCGAACGTTGCTTTTGTGCCAGTTTTTCTATAATATTATTACTCGATTTTTGTTTTTTCATTTCTAACCTTCTTGAAAATAATTGAACAATTATTCTGAATATAAAACCACTATACTGTTCGTCCTGTATAAAAGTAACTCGAATGTTTGAAGACAGCTTAGTTTCAAACATTTTTTATAGATATTCAGAGCAATAAATTCTATATTTAAAATAAGTTAATTTGTTTTTATTTCGTTGAAGTCTTTCTATAGCCTTGAGACACACAGAAGTAAATATTACTTCATTCGCCAGTGTGATTCGATTGTTCGTTACTTTCCAACCTAATCCAAGTTTTCAGTGATGGTTCAAAATTTCGACGTCCGTCCCTTAAGAGCCTTCGTATTGCTTCGAAACGAATTTATTAATATAAATAAACTTAACTAACTAAACCATGTTTTCAGTGACCTCAGTAACTGTTAAAAAATAATTTAAATCTTGTTAATGCAAAGTAAAAATTTATGTTATTTATTATAAACTAATATTGAAAAGAGAGCCACTGGGAAATACTAATGAATAAATCAACAGATTTATTTCAGTAAAAGCTACAGAATATTTTGGAGAATTTGCATCGACTGAAACGAGGAAGCTTTACTTAGGGTTTGGGCTTGACAAGTTCTCAGGCTAGCCTAGTGGCGGCTCGTCCAATAGAGCTGCAGAGCTGCAGTCACCCCGAAATTATTTTAAAAGCTTGTATTTTCGTTTTTATTCTAATTGGCTTAATTTCCCACTTTGAGAGTTCAATGATCAACGAAAATGGCAAAAAGATAATAAAAAACGTAAAAGGAAGAGTGAAAATCAATCAAGAATTAAGAGAGAGACAGACCAGAGCTGTATAAAGTTTTGCTCCTCCTAAGGATCAAAATTCGCTCACTGAGCAACGCGGAGAGCTCAGTCGGGAGAAAAAAGTGAAATTAGATGTCTTTGAGCTGCGTTTTCCACAGCTCTCGATTGGCGCGACTTCCTCATTTGGCTTTTTTTCGCTTTTTCATCGGTTATTAAGTAGGGATTTTTTTTAAATCAAATTTTTGAGGAGTTGTAATTTTTTGCTCCTTTATGCTTTTTGGGATGCTGATTAAGAATCTGAGGTTTGCCACGAAAAATTTTTATTGGAATTTTAGTTATAGCCAAAAAACATTTAAAAAAAATTTGCCCAGTTTTTTGCTTAAAACTCAAAAACTATCAATTTTTAGTATATCATCATTATATACCAAAATAATCAGCACAGAATTTCCTTAGGAATACAGGGTGTCTCAAGAAGGTAGAGCAAGCGTTTATTTTCTTAAATATTAATTTTTTACATATACTTCCAATTACAAAATTTCATCAAATAAGGTAAGAATTTGTGTGAAAACACTTTGGCTTCTGTGGAAGTTGAAAATAAAAAGTTAAGAAAATTAAATTTTTATACGTGCCCCATAGAGCAAAAGTGACAGTGAGTGAAATGTTCCTCTTACACTTATCTATGGATAAATTAAGTTTCACAATTCTGTCTGCAAAACGTACAGAGATGCAAATTTATTAAACACAGAAAAACTGTGAAATGCAAATATTTGACTAGTAGTACATCATCCAGTCATCATGGATGGAAAAAAATTGCCAATGGAGCATACTGTTACTCAGTTTCATTGGCAGATAGTTGCAACTATCGACTTGATCAAGAATGGAAGGACAACTTGAGAAAATAGAAAATTTTTTGATATAATAGGAAAATAGCTTAATATCGAACAAGAATATTGATTTTCTCTTAGCGTTGTACGTATTATTTACCTAAAGGCAGTGGTAACTCATCCTCTAGGGTTGCAGAGTTGCAGAACTTACTAAAATTATTTAAAAAATTCGCATTTTCGTTTTTATTCTTATTTGCTTACTTCTCCATTCTAAGAGTTCGATTACCAACGGAAAAAGATAAAAATGAGAAAAGAAAATTGAAAATGAATGAAAAAGTAATACAGGCATAGTATGGGGCTCCACACCAGATAGTTTTGGAAAGAAACAAAATTCGCTCTTAGCGTACAACTAAGTGACATAATGATCGAAGGCGTATAGCTGTCCTTTCTGTCTTTGAATTTAACCTGAACTGAATTTTCGGATGTTCCTGTTTGGCTCTAGGCCAACTAATGTCCTTTTTTCCCCTTTAATCTCCCCCAAGGTTCGCCTTTGTGCTCTTTATTTGTTTTTCTCCGATTCATCTTCCATTAGTGTTTTTTTGTGATTCACTTTCATGTTGCCTCAATGGGAACTTGGCTGGTTATCACATAACGTTTTCTGTTGTTAAAAGTCACTCACCGAAAAAAAGTACTGTAATTTTCTTAAATACAATTACGATAATTACAATTATAAGAGTTTGGACTATTTGAAGATAAAGCTATTTTTGAAAAACTGAATTTCAATTGTATTCGAGTAATATTTTTATAGCACTTCTTGTTCCTGAGCAGGTGAGCTGTCACTGCTGAAATATCGCATTGGATATTTTTTGAAGATTCAAAAGATGCACTATTTTATTAAATACTTCAATTAATGTATTAATTGACTATTTTTTAGATTTAACAAGAGCTAATAACTACATTGTTATTTCCAGATTCCGCCCTTTAAATAACTTATTGAAATATGTATATTATCCTTCAAATGTACATCGAAAGACTGCATCAAACACCAGTGAGAGGTATGGAAAAGTGGTCTAAGTCAATACATTTGTTTTCTTATATCTCTGTAATTTTTCTAGTTACAAACGTGAAACTTTGTATGTGAATAGATGAATGAAAGAAAAAAATCTTTTCTAATTGACATTTTTGCACTACGGGGACCGTATAAAAATTTAATTTTTGTAACTTTTTATTATCAATCCCCTGAGAAGTCAAAATATTTCCGTACAAATTCTTTCCTTATTTGATGAAACTTTGTAATTGGAAGTATATGTCTAAAATCAATATTTAAGGAAATAAACGCTTGTTCCACCTTTTTGGGACACCCTGTATACAACTGTATACATCTTTTGCAGTACTGCTTGTTTTTGAGCTGAAAAGCCTCCAGTGCCAAACAGACAAATTGATACTTGGACAAGGATCAAGTTGTAAAGTGATAAAAAAATAATTTTCTTTTGACGAAGTCAGGCCAAAAAAAAAAAAAAACTGTTTCAGATCATTTACATTTGAGACAAAATCTTTATAATTCTATACAGGGATCCACATTTATCGTGGTCCAATAGCTAATTTCTAAACCGTTAGAGATAGACATATTGTTCCCATTGGAAAAATGTTTTAAATGAAGGGAATAATTATAATACAGTAGAACCCCGCTAATCCGAACTAATTGGGACCGGTGCCTATTCGGATTACAAAAAATTCGGATCACCCGAAAATCCGATAAAAACAGAAAAGAAAAAGACGTGTGCTAAAAAAAAAAAATGCAAGTTATAAGTGTTCAGTACCGCTATCTCTTGAATTCTTTTATTCAAAAACAATAGAAAGAGAATATGTCTCCCCTTTTCATTAGAATAATGGATGTGCTCCTGTATGAAGAGACCTTATCGTACGGCGAATTGCATTAATTTCTTCAATGTGTACAAAATTATGCATGCTGAAAAAGCACTTTTTTGTTTTTAGTATGTATATTTAAATCTTCTCAGGTAATCTTTTCAATTACATATAATTTTCTAAAATAAAATCGGTTCGGATTAACCAGAATTTCGGATTAGCGGGGTTCTTCTGTATATGTTTTTTGAGTGAATAAATTTATTCTTGAAAAAGTCACGAATTCTAACTTTTTATAAGGTCCCCCGGTCCTATCAGTCATATTTAGTAAAATATTCTTGACACTCTAATATTTTAACCAAAAAAAGTCCCACTCTTTTGCGACTAAAACTGACCGAGTTATGGAGCTTTGAATATCGCTAACGTACACAACTTTACACTATTTCAATAGCTGTCTTGAAGACGATCCACCAATCAATGCACAGCACTTGCTCGACGAGCTGTTGATTGGTTAAAAATCATGAAATTTGGAGCTCCAGAACTCGCTCAATTTTAATCGTAGAAGTTTTTTTGTTTAAAATGTTAGAATGTCAAGAATATTTTACTAAATATGACTGATAGGACCGAGGGACCGCATAAAAAGTTAGAATTCGCATTTTTTCAGAGATATATTGAGTGACTCAAAAAACTTATATTTATATATATTTTTCTCTTCATTTAAAGCATTTTTCCAATTGGAACTACCTATAATATAAAGTAGAAAATACATGTATCTGCCGGTTCTATCTGTATGTCGGTCACAAGAACTCCTCCTAGACGGTGTACCGTAGCGACATGAAATTTTCACACGGCATTCTAGAGCGCATTTCTAGGTCAACGGTGCTATTTTCAACTTTCAGAGTTAATTAGTTCTTAAGATATTTAATTAAATAAAAATTAGCCGCTGTTAAGCCTAATGCTAAGAAGTTTTTTGCCAATAACTTCTGAAATATTTATTAGACAACAATTATTTTTATGCCATTTTAAAGGGCAGAAAATTATCTTTTTAATGATGTTAATTTCATTGCGATGACGTGTTTTCTCTGATTGTTATTAGGGTTTAAATATATATTTTAACGCAATTTCTAACAATACTTTTTATTCTTATAAAAATAAATTCAAGCCAAATTACTGTTTCGCACGCGGGCTTTTGTCAGTGTTAAAGTTAATATAAGAAAATATCGCTTTCTTTGACCATAAACAACAAAGGAGACTTTTCACTTCTGGTTTCCTGTTGGCATAGCATTTACAGCTTTTAATACGATTATACAGTGATCCAATGACGTTAGTGAATTATTCTCTCGATGTTTTATTTAATTTTCACAAATTTTTAACTTATACTAATGAGTGTGTGCTAAGCATTCAAGGCTACTTAATCCGGTTCCTATCGTAGGAAGAGGAAAAAGGGAGGGGGGGGGGGATATTCTAACGGTCTATCTGTCGCGTGAACTCCTCCTAAACGGTGAATAGTCTTGACAGGAAATTTGCACATGCCATTCTGGGGTCCGTTCTTAGATTAATTCTACTCTTTCAAACTTTGAAAAAAATTACTTCCTAAGATATTAAATTAAATAAAAATTAAGCCAATTTTCGGCGTTTAATCTCAGTTTTTCGACAATAATTTCAGAAAAATATATCGCACGTAGATTATTTACATACCATCTTAAAGAGCAGAAATCATCTTTTTAATGATTTCAAATTAAATGTTATGCGTTCTTTTTCTTAATTTAATAAACATTTCAAATTTATTTCATACACAATTTGTAACAATGCTCTCTGCTATTGTAATTAAATTCAAACCATTGATCGTTTTTATCAAATCCTTCATTCCGGTATTTTTGCCATTGTGAAAGTTATGATAAAATATTGTTTTCTTTGAATGTTAACAGAAAGGCAGCAATTTTATTCAGCTTTTATTTCATAGCATATACCTCTTTCAATATTTTTGCGCTATAACACAATGATGTTAATTACTCTCTTTCCGCGATGCTTCATTTAATTTTACAAATTTTTAATAATCATAATGAGTGTTTAAAATCCTTCAAGATTGTTGAGCCCACTTCCTACTGGAGGGAGAGGGCCTAAGGAGAAAAAGAAAGTACACTATGTGGTTTTTTCAGTCAGTGACAAAAACATTAGAGAGAAGAGAATTGTAGTCCGGATAATGGCAAAAAATAAAAGATATGAAAGAGTTTCATCTGTTACCGTAGTAATGATAGGGAGGGGAAAATGGAGTACGAAGGACTACGACATTCCTGCCAGATGGTTCAAACTAAGGAGAGAAAAAGAAGAAGGGTGTTTCAGTGCTGGTCCAAAGGGTCAGTTGATTAACGAAAATCAACGAAATACGCTTCCGCGAGAAACACTTTTAGTAAATTGAAAGTGTTATAAGTACTTGGACTTGAAAATATTGTTACCCCGAGCAACGCCAGGCATATCAGCTAGTATGTCTATCTCTAACGGTTTAGAAGTTAGCTATTGGATGACGATAAGTGTGGACTACAATATAATAAGTATACAGAAACTTTATATTTAGTTACATTTACAAAAACGCATGGCTTCATATATTTCTATCTCATGCAATCCATGTATTACTATAAATTTCTGAAACAGAATGATATTGATATCATATGATAATGAGACTGCAGTTCCTCAACTCATTCACAACATTTTCATTCACTTTATTTTAAAACAACACTTTTCATTATTTTAATTCCTGCATTTAATACTTACGCACGTTGCGACGATATTGAATACATTTTTGTGTGCGCGTTAACGTTGCTATGGTTAAGAGTAAATGCTTAGAAATAATATAAAGACAGACGAATCAAGCGTAAAACATTACCATGCTAAGATGTTTAATACTAGAGGTTAGAGTGTCCTTTAATTAATTTTTCTTTCTTTTCTGATATAGAAATTTAAACTAATGCATCTAGGGCTGGCGGGGAGAAACACCCTTTACCTGTTCTCTAACAAGAATTCGTTATCTAAAGCTTAACCCTTTGAGGACGGCCTCACGGAAAACATGGGGTTCCGTCTAGCCGACGTTTCCCAACGAGCGTGGCTGTGTGGCGCACCGTGCTACGCCATCTTACTCTGATGTATATTAGCAAACATCCACCCCCGGACATTGGGAATTCTTTTTGTCTAGTGTTTAAGATGTTCGGCTCGGAACCCAAAGGTCCCCGGCTCTATCCCGCCGCCAAAGCTGCTTCAGGGCCGGCGCACTTCTTCTGGTTAAGCCTAATTGCACTAAAGCTGGTATCACGCCGCCGTGGTAGTCGGTATCTAAAAGCTACAAGAGCCGGCACGTATTTGCGACAGTCCGAAGAAAATGTGCTAAGCAGCTGGCCGAGTGACAGTAGTCCTCAAAGGGTTAAAACACATTAAAAGCAATTTTGGAATAATAAAGGATAGGAGAACTGGTGGAATAAAATAATAATTGTTTTTCACTTAATTTTACAGATTTACGAGAGAAAAATTGTCTTTTAGAGAAGATTTTATTATCTATATCAGTTAGAATTTGCTATTTTCTCCAATTTCCGCCTTTGCTTTAAAAATGACTTTTGAACATTGAGACCCCGATTTCTTTTTAACGGGCGTTGTTCAAAATATCTTTGCTTCTTAAACGTTTGACGAGATTTTATTTTTAATTTGAAGTCTTAAGTAAATGGTACATTTCTACAACGCGCGTGCAAATGAAACATATTTTAATATTCATAAACACGTGAACTACAAATTTAATTCAAATATTTTCCTTCTAGCATTACGTTTCCAATCTTTCATTTCCCAACAACGTTTAAGCTTATGCCATTAATACTTAACATTTAAAATATCCTAAATTTCAATCAATTCTTTGAATCAAAAAACATGGAATCTTCTGCAGTTGATAAAGCTAAAGAAAAGTCCGAGAAAGCTAAAGTTCGCAGATGGATTTTAAAGGCCGTAGAAGATGTGAAAGACAAAAAAGGTGCAACGGTCCACAACATTCAGAACTTCTTGGATTCCAAACAGGATGAGATTGCGAACAGGCAGGAGTGGAAACTCATACTGAAAAAGCTCTTGGACAGCGGTCATCTGACAATGAAAGATGGTAGGAGGTATGCCATCAATAAATCGAGAAAGACTTCAGGAAAAGAGAAGAAAAAATCCACCCCTAACAAAGCTGCTAAAAAAGTCACCAAGAAGCCGAAAGTTTCCGTGAAAAAGTAAGATGAACCTATCATCGAGAATACTTTAAAATTTGTAATTGAGCAAATAAGGGTGACAACCTTAGCTTATTTGAACTTTCCAAATTACTACATAAATTTTTCTTGATGATTGAATTGCAAGATATAAATTTTATGTTTTAAAAATAAAAGATATTATTATTGGCATTTTATCATTAATCTTTGTAATGCTAAATTGTTATCAACTAGTCCAATTATGTAATTGGTATTTTATCATGAACATGTTTTAAAGCAGAAAATTGAAAATTTTTGTAAGAATATATTTCATTGTGCAGAAAAATCCACAAAAATGTAATGCAGTTACTTAAATGTTTTATATACATCACATTTACTAATTTTAAACTCCCTTGATTCTAGAATAGACAATTTTTCGTTAAAGGAATCCCAGACAAAATCGCCAAATCCTAGAAACAGATAATCAAATCTTAGAAATAGCTTTCTTAATGATGAATATTGGCGCCAAAACGGAATAACGCCGACATTTAAACTTGGAGATGATTGGCATTCTATAGCGGAAAAGTTCACTAAGAATAATTTCTGCGATAATTTCATATCGTGTTAAAGTACCTAGAAACTCATTCAAATATCGAGATTCGCTTTGGAATTAAACATTTAGCAAAGATTTCTGATCATAAAAGTAAAATTAGGAAGCAAGGGATGGGTTGTTTTAGAACGGCAGCAAGAAAAATGCTTGCATAAGTATGCCAATTTCCTGGAAACCGTTGGGACAAACATTTTAACATAATTTCACAATTATTTTTAAATACATCATTGCCTTCTCCATTCACACTAAATTTCATAGTAAAACTCGATAACACAGTACTGCGCCGTTACCAAATTTACGGCTCTTTCACCAACCGTTAACCATCTTAAATCTAATGCCAAATTTGGCAATTTATACTTGAAAAAGTATAAATTGTTTGGCGAACATTTCGCTATGTACCGTCCTCTCGAGTCTAACTTATTTCACGCCAATATTTATGCATGGATATAACATTTGCCTTGCTAATGGAAACGTACTGGCAAAATTCACATTTTTCATAGCTAAAATAGATTAAATCGTCTACCTTTATTAAATCTGACACTGAATTTGGTGAGTTATTGTTTGAAAAAAAATTCAGTATTGGCGGAAGTACCGTGTTCTTAAATACAACTTTGCCTTATTACCATGACGCATACTTTGGTTCACCTACGTCACCAAGGTATGTGTCATCAATTTCATTTTGAAAACTTTCAAAGATCAAAGTTTAACTTTGAAACCAATCTAACATAAAATTCAACAGATATAGTAAAATTTCCTGATAAATATTTTTCTCTAAGCGTCTAAAAAAAGAGTTAAATTGCTTGAAAGCAACCTAATTAAGTTTCAACAAATATACAAGAGGAAAGTAAATTGTACTTCTTCTTGCACATTCTGAACGTATTTTTTTTTAATTGTACGAAGTAAAAATTTGGTTTTATTTTAGTTAAATGAGATTTACCTGAAACTTGGCAAATAAAAAAATAAACAAACAATACTTAAGCAATTTGTTATGTAGGGCATTTGAATATAGCCAATGAGCATGAAATTAGACAACCAATTTTTTGTAATTGTGATTTGAGGTTGATGATAAAAGGACGTTTCTCAATGTATTGTGAGATCACTATTAAATTTATTGGTTTTCTTTCAAGTATATTTTTAAATTACATAGTTGAATAAATTATCTTTCCATTGACATATGATTTTATGTTATTTCTTCATAGCCGTATGGTGCTAAGAGACATGAAACCTAAGAAATGCATATTTTCCACAAGTTTCTTCAATTTTGGCTATTATTTTTTTAATAAAATTTGGCGTAATTATTTAATTTTCTCACAATTCTAAGATTAGTTTTACCAAATTTTTAAAATCGAATTCTTTGGTACTGACTTCAAACTTTTGCATTCATAAATTTTGAAATTATTCACATTTAAAGCATACGAAACGTTCCAAAAAAATTCTGAAAAAAATTTTTATTTCTTTTTTCAGAACATAAATGGAACAAAAAAAAATGGAAAGAAAAGGCACTTGATTTTAAATCACCGACTAAACACTCACAAGCAAGTTATATCTGCAAATTTAAAGGATTTTTTTTCCACATTACGTTTTTAAACTGTATTATGTTTATACGTGTTAGATATCATATTTGACTGAAAAATTGTTCAGTTATTTAATTGTTATTACTTATACATTGCTTACGCAAGTTTGAATGCCCTGACATATATTTTTCTTTTAATTTTCGATTGTCTTATTAAGCAAAAACCATGTTGTCAGTCCTTGAATTTTAGGTAGAGCTTTGTTATATGGCATCACTGGCGATATTTTGTGATTTCGATGACTTTGGCGACTTTTTACGTTTGGTGCCGAAAGAGGCCATTTTCCAAGTCAGAAGTAAAAAAATAAGCTAGATTCCTAACATTCAATAAACAAGCGAAGCTACGAGTTTCCACTTTGCTGAAAGCGAAGCCGCTGATGTTTTTTTTTAAGTTTAAAAAATTTGCCTGGAACGCGTTCGCAAGAGAAGAATTTGCAACAAAACAGTCGTCATGTTTGTTTAGGCAACACAACCGACTCCATGTTTGTTTACGCAATAAAAAAGTCGCCGAAATTACAAAATATCGCCAGTGATGTCGTATATCAAAGCTGTTCCGAATTTTACTATGTTTATTGTAGACTGAATTCATTTAAACGATCTCTTTTCCTTACATTATTTTTATTCATTTGTTTATTAACAGGACTGCACAAAATGTAAGTATTTAATAGAGGGCTGAATATTTGAAAAAAATACGATAATCCCAATATTAACGTAATTGACATGAATAAATGCGATTTATGAACATATAAGTAAATCATTGAAGGCGGATTATTGCATTGTTGAATAATTCATATGCCCTGGATAAAGTTTTCAAATTAACCAATTAAACCGATACTCATAAAAAGCTGTATATTATACACAGACATAAATACTATTCTTTTATCCAGAAAAACACCACAATGTCTGTCTTCCTTTCTTTCCTTCTGTCTTGTTTATGATTTATTTCTCTTAGAAGAAAAAGAATATATCGGTCGCGTCACTCCCCTTTTCATTAACAGAACGAGAGCACGGTAGCTGAACCTGCACTCTCGTGAATTGCGTAGGTGTGGTTTCAGAGAGCTAACTCGGCCACAGAGTCCATACGAACCCATTATTTCATGAGAACGAACACTATCTTCCCTCTTACAATTATGCGAAAAGGTCATGATCTATTAAAGTTCCGAAATCGTCTGCAGTTTCTTCTAATCGAAACTCTTGCCATCAACCTGACCTATAACCGTAACTTCATTCTGAAAGTATCAGAATACTTTTTAAAAAGTAGTTCGTAACGTTCTTATATTTTCTGATAGATCCGAAAAGAAATTGACTCGAAGAAATAAAAGAAAGATGGCTAATTATTTTTTGCTAGGATATGAAAGATAGGAAACATATATTTGCGTTGAAATTTAAATTTTCCTACGTAGTCAATTCATACTGACATGAAAAATGGTAATTTAATTTTGGAATGAATTATGCACATTGCAGCAGGAAAAATGTATGAAGTTACAACTCAAAGTAAGACAACAGGTCGTTAGATGATAGATGTCATGCACCGTTGGGTTTGTTATGTTACTATGATGTTATTTGAATTTACTCTGTTATACTTGGTTATAAGCCAAAATATTCGAATCTACAATTCCATTGAAATTCTTTTTGACTCCTTGACGAAATTTGGAGCTTCTGAAGCAAAAAAAAAAAAAAAAAAAAAAAAAACAGAATAATAGATTTGCGATTTGTTTTCTATAACTGAAGTTAACCTAACATTACTATGCTACGACACTTTTTCCATACTGTACGAATACAATAATACAAACTTCACATCTGTTTTATTTCTCATACAATTAGATCCTCTCTCAGACCTTTAGAGGTCAACATCAAACTTGGCATTAATGTAATTAAACTAAATTGAAAATCTCAAAAAATCATGTGACTTACCTTCCATAATATTTTAAAGTAACGCAATATAAATTCCACGACAAGTTTTACATACATAAACAAAAGTATACTTTATAAACCAAATTCCTAATCCATGAACTAAATTCCACGACAAATTTTACAAACATAAACAAAAGTGAAGCAAATTCCTAATACGTGTAACTAACAGTGTCAGAAACATGATAACCAAAAGTCAGCTAACCGAGACTGCACTTATTTGCGAATAATTCGCTGAGCAACAAGAAAAAGGAGTAAAGAATTCCAACGAAATACTTCAACAAATCAAAAATGTAACATGTTTCTATCTGAATTCTTAGTAAATGGTAAATTACTTGACAGATACAAAGCAATAAGGCTTTTGCAATACATAAAAAAAACAACGCTGAATTACGGCAATTACAGTAAAACCTCGGTTCATCGAACTCCTGTTAACCGAAAACTGGGTTATTCGAAATGCCTCTGAAATCTCAAATCCAAAAAACATGTACTGTACTGTACGGAAATAATCGCACAGGAGAGTTTTTTTATGCAACGATATCCCCACTTTTTTCTTTTAAGACTCCCCAAGAATGTCAGTGATTAATTTTAGAATGCTAAAATTAAAATTAATGGGTATCAAAGATATTAATTACGATATTGTTTACGTGTGCCTGTCAGGCACATTGCGCCCGAACTCGCCGGTGAGAATATTGCGCCCGAAGGGAGAGTTAACTTTAATAAAGAACATAAGTGTAACCTAGAAAGAGAGTTTTGAATTCGTTTGACACTCAAAACTTTTCAGAATTACAGACTGTAATTAGATACAAAATAGTAATAGATGTTTACGGCTTAACCGAAAAAGTCGCTATCCGAAACGACTCCCTCCTCTTTAGTTCGGTCAACTGGGATTGTGCAGTATGAATAAACCACGGATAAATTTGTTTCGGTTTTTGAATTCTTTCAAAGAAAAGGTTCGTTTATAGAAAAGGCGAAGAAAGATGTCGTCCCGAAGAGAAGGCTTTCTTAAATAGAATGAGCTAAATGTCTATCGAATTCTGAATGCTAAAAAATGCTTTTCTGAGGAAACCATTAAGGCCTGGCTAAGCGTAAAAGATTTAACTGAAATTTTATCAACCAATAATCCCGACGAACCAGCTAGTTTTCGAAGGAATAAACCACCGATATGCTTGTTTTCAAGGTCTTTGTTAATTTAAAAGAGATTCAAAGGAATGGGTTATCAACTGTCCGAAATCATACCATTTGTTTGTTCATTATAATTGAAATCACCCATCTCGTACTTTTAAAGATCATGGAAGTTCACAAAGGATCAAATTTTGTGAATGAAAGTTAAGTAGTGCAAAACGAAGAGAGGCTCATTAGAAATCCAATTAGGCAGTGAATGAACGAGCGCGTCGATTATAAAGTGGGTCACTTGTTCATCTATCTTAATAGATCAAATATTGTAATCCTTTGTTAAGTAAACTTGTTAAGAACAATCGGAAGATTATATGATTATTTTCAGTAGTATCAATGCCTTTTGCCTTTCAAAACGTTAATTGAGCGTCTTTTTTGTTAGTTAATATTAGGAGCTGGCATAATTGCTTTTAAAAATAAATGGATACTCATTCTTTTCGAGTTTTTATATACTGCGTCCAAATTACTTCATGATAGGATATGAAAAAATATTTTATATGAATTTATTGTTGTCTTATCTTCTGCATATATCTGAAATCTGGAAAATTCAAATAATTGCCATGTGGATGAAAATTGATTAAATTCACTTCTTTTAGTATACTCTTATAATTGGGTGTAGATCTAATTGCTATGAGTAGATCTAATTGCGATGCAACATTTAATTCTTATTAAAGTTAAATGGTTTTATATAAATAGAATTACGCGAAGAGATTTTAATCTACAAAGATATAGAAATATATTCTAAAAATTCATCTTTAAATATTCTACACTACCAGTTGAGAGCACTAGATTGTTCAGTTGTCTAAGCTACAGGTAGATAAAATTTTTTGTCATGTGGCATCAAATCCATCACCATCATCGTATACATAAAAAATATAAACAAGACAATCTTTATATTTAAAATAATATACGAAACAAAGAACCAGTCCCCCAGCCACACTAAACCGATTTCGTCAATTTTCATTCTGTATGGAAGCTCATGACTCCTAGATACGTCATGAATGGTCGCCAGTCCCGCCACCACTATTGCCCTCCATTTCCGAGAGATGTAAATCCAAAAGTAAAACCAAAGTTTTAAAGTCAAAGTTTTCCAAAGTAAAACTTTGACAAATTCCCCATAGCCTCAACACCGATTTCGCCAATTTGTTTCACTACGTTGCAAGTATAGATAAGGACTATCATTATCACGGGTGAAGAGCTGGTCACCAAAGTTTTAATATTAATCTTCAATTTTTGCAATTATTGTGCTTCAACTTACATGCCTGTATACTACGTTGCTGCATTTACAAGTTTTATTTAACTTCTTTCACGTTTGTAAAGATGGACTTTATTAGTCATCCATTTTTCACTCACTCTCTTATGCACTAAAGTTCTGACACTTTGTACAGTTCTGTGTGCCAGATGACAACATTTTAATATTTTCAAAACCTGATTCCCAGTTAATCGATTAATTTTGATTGAATTTTGATTTTACATCACGAATTTGGACCTTATTATTTCTTTTCTTAACAAAGAGTGAATCAAACCACAAATTTTGGAGGTTCAGAATATCCATTCATCACCTTTTTCCGGAACTCCAACTAAACTCATCTGAAATTCAAGTCCATCCCAAATCCTAATTGTATAGACAGATGTCTGCCTAAACAGCAACAAATCAGATGCCTAATCGAAGCATGACTTGTAAACATCATTTCACAGCGCCATGCATACCCATGACATCCTACAGATTAAAAACTACCTCCGACGCATGCATGTGTCCGGAACTGTGGGCAAATGGTTAAAATGGCAAACTGAACAGCGAACATCCTACAAACACGAAGACACGCACTAAAAATTCACACTCCTTGCCACAACTGGATGGCCACCACGGCCCGTGAACAAGGTCGAGGCAGGAGACGTCACCAAGACAGAGGAAGACCGTCTGTTCTTGTCAAAAAAAAAGAATGAAATTAGCTGTGATCTTTATCTTTCTGCATACTTCTCTTCCCTTTTTTTAAGTGCAATATCCGACGAAGTAATTCTTCATATTTATTTGGTTTAGTTCAAAAATTGTCATTTTATTAGTTAACCAAAATTATTATATTAAAATCAAAAATACCCTTTTTTTAAAAATATTTTTGTACTAATTATACACTCTGAAAAGATGGAATTTTGTAATCGATATTTCACTCTCTTCCTGAGGTGTTCGAATTTTGAGATTTTGCACACTTATGTATTCTTGATGACTATGCGCTATTTTTAAATTTTTAGAACTTAAGTGTATCGATTGTTTTCATTAAATATCTATTTCATTCTCAAATCTACTACCAGATGGTAGTGCTTGTATTACAAAATTCAATAATATTAATAATAATGGATTATTAATTACAAAAATAAAAATAGAAAATAATTGAAACAAAAATATATCTGCTTTTTAATACACTAATTTAAAAGTGTATTTTTATTACTACAGAGATTTATTAGATTTATTTTTTACTACTTTATTAGAGATTTATTTTATTCAGTGATATGTGATGGTAAGGTGATTCACCTCAATTCATAGTGACATGGTACCCGCTAAATATGCCGTTCCAATTTCATTTTATAATACACTAGCCTTACACTAAAGAGGCGTGCCATACTGTTTAAATCAGGACTTTTTCCAATCTTGATATAGAATGATTTTTTGATTTTAGTGTAGGAAAAAATAAGAAAGTGAAGCATCATTTAATGATAGCTGAAAGGAAATTCGATTGAAAATAGTTATTTATCAAATTTTAAACAGTTGTTTTGCACTAAAATTATTTTCTCAATCATGCTTACTGACAAAAGTCGAAATAATCTGAACAAAACAGAATGTGAGCTTTGGCTATCCTAATATTATTTTCTTAATCATGCTTACTGACAAAAGTCGAAAAAATCTGAACAAAAAAGAATGTGAGTTTTGGCTATCCTAATATTTTTTAGGCAATTACAAATCATGCAGAATGAAAAAGGATGTGACATAACAGTACAGTATGAGAGCAAACAGTGCGATGTTAGATGATATGCGCTGTCATTAACGTTTGTGATGTGTGACTGTGACGTCACGTGAATTGCAGTGGCGTAGCTAAAGGGGAGCGCGAAAAGGACGGCAACATCAGATATGCAAGAATATAATTTTATAACTGAGAACAGCCGCGTCATTAGCTCAATAATTCTGTACATAAAAAAATAACGTAATTTGTATTTTTCGCTTTTCGTCGGTAAATTGCCAATATGCGAAAGAAAGGCTAATGGCAGACGCGCGAATTCGCCACCTATCTGCAGAGAACGACAGCGTCAAACGCCGAATTACGTTATCAATATAATTTGTATTCTGAGGTTTATGCGCCCTTTGTAACTTGTTATGGAAGGGCGGCAGGGTCCAAGTTCTCCCCGGGCGATAAAAGCTGCAGTTACCTCACTGGTGAATTGACTTCATTAGTATGTATTTTTAAATGAAACAATAATTTAGATTATCAGTTTCGAGAATAGTTTATTCTCGGAAAAGAAATTCAACCTTATATTGCTCAGTGATTCGTATTTTCATCACTACCAATTTTTATTTAATTTTGAACACTAACTGAGTTATTGATTAATAAAATTACTGATTTAACTTTTTTTAACTTGAAGAAATTAAATGTTTTGTACAGAAATTGACAATTTAAACAACTAATGCTTTTAACTAACTAATTAATTTAAAAATAAAATATTTTTTATTCTTATCCAGCATTCTTTACATTAATTTATGTAAATTTATATAACTTTAGTTGAAGAATGTAAAAATCGTCCAGTTTAAGGATAATAAGAAACGTGGCTGTGGAGCTTTACCCAAAACGTGTTCTTTGTATGAGAAAATTTCCTTAGATTTGGCACTTTAAGAAGACATTAAAATATTCAAAAGATGCACAAAGTGCGTTGTTTTTGTGCTAAACTTTCTCCAAAAACCATGAATTTGCACAGCGTGGGAATTCATGTTAAAAGAGGAATTAGTTTTTATAGCATATTTTGTTCTTCACAATGAATGCTTAAAACTATGCTAATCTATGGAAAGTGCAACCCTATCAGATTCGAAAGTAGCTAATTTTCTGGATGAATAAGTTCTGGAATTTTTCCTGTGAGAAATTCCTATAGAAATCGTTTTCAGTTTAAAGGAAAATTATTCAAATCCTTTCATTGGACTCATAAGATTAAATTCAAACGTCGGCAATTTCTGGGCATCAAACAATCAGTCCGCCACAGGAAAAGCTGCGATAAAAATGAAAATAAATGTAGTTTATGGAGGGTAATAAGCTGGAAGTACATGGTATCTCTGACGCAGTCTGTGTAAAACATAACTAAAGTGTGAGCAACCACATCAAAAGTCAAGTAGAATCGGATCGTGTTGTCAGTTTAACAAAATGGTCACGTCTCTGCATCTCTTTCGCACTTTTCAGTCATTCTGCATATTCTAAGAATAAAGTTCATTTTTTTAAATTATCGATAAAGCATGTATTCAATATGAATAAATGGCTTATTGTTAAGATATTTTACAACATTTGAATTGGCCCAATACTTTCATGAGAAAACAGTATCCTCACAATGTGTCTATGAAGTTCGTGTGCAATTTAAAGTTACGTAACTTTATATGCATATGTGATAGAAAGGATTAGTAAAAACAGATTAAAAAGCTTAATGTATCTAGGGTTTTTTTTTTCATCTTTTGCAATTTTATATTCCGAAATTTAACTTTAAAATTGATTTATTTTTCAGATTCCCTTTCGGCTCGTGGCTTCACTAGAAGAGGAAGTAAATTGCATTGTAAGGCTGCTGAATTAAAATATATCCTTGTAAAATGGCGGCGACTTGAGGGGGAGAAGTCGCCCCTCCACACACTTTTTGTGGGAAAAATTAAATTTTTATTTCATTTCAGTTTCTAAAACTAGGAATTATACATAAAAAAAATAATAGTGTCCGGGAAAGCTAGCTAATTTTCTAACTAAATTTTTAAATTTTGTTGTCTACTCTCTATACCTTGGGGTACTTTTAGGTGCCTAGAAATCTTTTGCTCCACCCCCCACCCCCCCACTTTTGCCACCCAATCGCTGCCACTGTTCCTGCATTCCAAAGAAAGTTTAGAACCCAGTACAAGAAAAAAAAGCAGTCAGTAGAAGTTCCATGTTTCCAAAAGGGGGAAATTTTTAAGAAACATGTTCTATACTTTCTTTCCAAATAAAGACATGAATCAGCAATGATACTGAAAAATAAATATTTTTTTTTTTTTTTTTTTTAAATTTAAAAAAAAAAAAAAAAAATTAAAAGCTAAACGAAACTCTATTAATCAAGCTTTGAGATGCTTTCAGCTAACACGTTCTACCACATTTTCGAACAAAGTAACAGCTATTTTAATTGTTCACCAACTTGTTGGTCATACTGCATATCCGATTCATAAAATAGGATGAATGGAATATTTATTGTATAAGATTATTGTTCTTCAATTTTTTTTAATTTTCTTTTCGTTTTTCGCCATTTTACATCTTTATAATCAGATGTAGTCTGTTCTGCGAAATGTAATTTATTGTCCCAAGTTTCTTTTCTTTAGAACCAAAAGATGCAACAAATTTTTTTATTGGTAATAAACTTTTGTAAATCTTGTTCATGCCCGATTTAATTTATTTAATTTAGAAACAAACCATTGAAGAGTAAAATATCTCACACGATTCTTTTCTTATAAATTCAAAATTGCTTATTATTTCAAATATTATTTATATCATTTCAAATATTCAATCATTTCAAAATTGTTATTTGTTCGTTTGTTGTCGGCATTTATCCGTTTTTTTTAAAATTGTTATTGATTCATTTGCAGTCATTTTCGATTTTCAGCTACATTTTGAATAAAGCAAACTGGATCCGTTTTTATCTTGTATTGCAATAAATCGCAATAAATTAATAGTGGTATTTTCTATAAACAATATCAGTTCTGATTTCAGTAAAATTGTTCTGCTCAAAAAACTTTTTAAAATTTATTTTCAAATTGTCAAATCTTTTATGAACTACGTCACTGGCCTTCATGAGGTTTAGAATTTTAACTTAATTTATTTATACAGCATTATTCAAACATTTTTCTATAAATATATTGAAACCAAACTTAGCCAGCAAATCCTGTAGAAATTAAAATATTTTTCTAAAGAAGAGTTTTTAAAGAACAACTGAAAACGTTAAGGAAAAAATTATGTAAGTTTTTGAATAAGATTTAAATATATTTTTTGCAGGAATATGAAGAATACTAAAAAAATCAACTAAATCTGAAAATAAATACGATAGATACTTTCTGCCATGTCTTGCTAATAACAATGTAAAATAAATAAGAAATTCAAAGGAAATTAATTTTAAATATGAATTACTATCAAGTACATAAATTACGAAAATATTTTACCTGTGCAAACTTGTAATACCATCGGGTAAATATTCCAGTTCATTTCCCGATAAGCACAGCACTTCCAAAAATGGAAATAAAATGAAATCCAAAGGAACTGTTTTTAATTCATTGATGGATAAATTAAGTCTCGTCAAGTTTTTCAGTTCAGATAAATCTGAAATCACATTGTCTTTCGAGCGTCCTAGGTTATTGTTCGACAAGTCTAAAATCCTCAGATGAACATTTCTTCGGACATACTCGGGTACTGTCGTCAAGTCTCGTCCAGATAGTTTCACTTCATCTTGGAGGCTCCGGAGTGGGTTAATATCGACCGACAATATCCGACTGTCGTTTGGAGAGCGAGAATTACCTCCACTAAAAACAATCGTCATTCTTGCACTTTGAGTTGTTGTCACCATGCGCTCGAGTTTGATTAATGATATTCACTTAATCGATGAAGATATTTACTGAAATCTGAAAAGAAAGGAAAGAACTTATTACAGTACTTGAGAAAAAAGAATGTACTCAACAGTAAATGAAATTTTCACAAAATATACGAGAAATATCATCATGTAAAAACATATTTCTGTAAAAAAAACGCTTAAATTTTTCTTTAGTTGAGAATTAATACAAATATCATATTAGAAGTTGCACCTAATAAAATACAAAGACAGCTTCATGCTACTCAGGAAATATCTTAAATGTAATATACTTCCTCAGTAGCATAATAGCTCTATTAAAGTTATCGCAGAGATTCTTAAACATTAAGAAGCTTTTACTTTGTCTATCAATGAAAATGATTGAGTTAGTAAATGTGGTTGAAAGGTATAAGTATTTTATTTCAATAGAGTTCTTGACTCTGATGGAAACAAATCATCGCTTTCCAACGGAAGTACCTTAATGGATATGTGATGCACGTCAAGAACGCCCGATCATTTTAATTTTGAAATCCATTGCACATCTTGTGGAAGTCGTAAATGATATAGCGTCACAGCCCAACGTAACCATAAATTTACACCCTCTCCCTGTCTAGACATTCGGGTCTTGAATGACCGGTCGCCGCAAAAATAAAACGGAATCTGTGCCCTGTTACCTAATGGTCATCACACTGTACCCTCCAGGAGGCGAGAACCCTCTTATTTACCCGGCGACTTCTCATCCTTGTACTCATGGTGCCCCCTTCTCCGATTGGGGGACAGAACAATGTAAAACCTTGTTCACATAGTGTGCGGCTTGGCAAATCTCGAATTGCTCGAGGCTCCTACTTGTGGACTTTGTTCGGTTGGTGGTGACGATTTTATTTGAAAAAGGGGTTTGGGGATTTTCAGCTACAAAGGCTATTATCCCCTATTCATTCCAAAGTTCTTTTCGATCCGTAATAAAAAAAGAAGGAAAAATTTCCATCAAAAGATGGTCTAGAACTATTGCCGATCTGATTCGGTCAAGACAAAAAAAAAAAAAAAAATGGCGCCCTCCTAGAAGGGCTTCCAAATTCTTTTTTCTGGTGGTGGCGAGTCGAGCAGTTTCTACGGAGCGAGGCTTGACAAATCTGTTGGAAGCAGAATCTCTGTCATCCGTGGATCCACAACCTTTGGTGTGCGAGCATTTACCGAAATTCCTCGGGAGATGTCGAACTATCCTTCTTTACGGTCCCACGGGGTGAGGTATGATAAACTTCACCACAGACTCGTCAAGCCACAATCCGTGAAAGCAAGGCGCAAGACAACGTTCCGTTGGATTTGATTTGACATCTACATTAGCCCTTGCAATGTGATTACGACATCATATGAATTGACTTCTTGTTTATCAACATCCCACATTCTTATCATACCCTGTACGTGTTTTAAGTGAAATCGCTGTGAAATTCTATTCTCGAAAAAGTGTTTAAAAATTTATTTCGCAGTTCGCAGACTTTAAAACTATCGAAGATATTCAGCTTTTAAAGTTTTCTCATGATAAACGAGCTGCTTGTTACAGAACTAGAAGATTTACTTCATGTGCCGAAAAGGGGAGGGGGAAACTGCAAAACATCACTGAGTTAATTGCTTTAAGAAAAGTGCCTGGAATAATTGATAATTCAATGATACATATTAGCGGAAACGTTATAACAAACATTTTAATAAAAATGCAAATGTAGCAAAATAGGGCATAAATCTGATAACAACAATGGGTGTTGATTGGTCAATTAAAGTTACTTTTAGCATCATTACTTAGGGGAGACTTGGGAGACTTGATCCCTAGGTCTAAAACCAGAGAAAAAATGCAATTAAGTCTCTGAAACTGGCAACACTAATAAAGTGATTCCTTATCAACAGATCTGACAACAGAATTTCATGCATCCATTTTTATTTTTGTTGATCTATTATCTGATTTCTTATAGTCAAACTTCTTTTGGAGTAGGTAGTTTATATTTCTTTTTTGTTTGCTAAATATAACTAAATTACTTAAGTTTATTGATATAATATACTAACATTCCTTACTGCTTAAATGTTGTTATTTACATCCAATACAGTTTCTTTACTTTTGATTTAACAATTCTTTTTCCACACATGCACATTAGGGACACTTGATCCCCATTGTATGGGGAGACTTGATCCTGCGATCAAGTGTCCTTCATTCCAACCAATTTATTTATCCAGAAAATAGCGACATTAGTGTTGCAGACAATGACGACATTGTCAAAAAACTACCTAAACCAGCCATGCTTGATGGAACTCTTCGAACTGCAAAAATTTTAACATTCATTTTTGATTTTTAAAGCTTTGAAAATGTTATTTGATCATTAATCTCAGCGATAACAATCATTCATATGGGAAACAGTGATTTTCAATAATGTAGAATTTTCTAAATGTGTTTTTCTCCCTTTTGACATGTTAGTCAACAATAAATTTGATTTCGACTATTTAATTTCAATCATTTCAATTCATCTGTTTCAAGGATCAAGCCTCCTTTGGAAAGGGATCAAGTCTCCCTGCAATTGGGTAGACTTGATCCCTTTTCTAATTGTTGGAAAACAATTTATCTTTATTTTAAAAATGGTTTTTCAAAAATAAGAAAAATACTACAACAAAAAAGACAAATAGGCCTTTAATAATGACTGAAAACATTTTTTTAAAAATTTGTTTCTTCCGAGATAAAAATTAAAACCGAAAAAGGGATCAAGTCTCCCAAGTATCACCTACTGATTTGTTTAGACCGCGATGGACTAGTTGTAAGGTCTCGGTTCTGGACCAGAAGGTTCTAGGTCCGAAACTCGATTCCGCTGAATATCCGCCGTTTATTTGGGCCTGTTGCACGTTAAATTATACGTGGGGACCAAACACCCTCTTGCTGGTGTGGTGCGGAATTTTGAAGAGGGGGATGGCAGCTCAGGTGACGTCCTCGTCATCTGACAGCGGTTCAAAATTACGAGGTTCGTCCCAAAATAGCCTCGTGTTGCCTCAAAACGGAACGTTAATATAATTAAACTGAACTAAACTAAATTATTGATTTGTTGGATTAATGTCTCATTCTGAAAATACACACCGACTAATGGATGATAAGGAAACTATAGGAGACGTTTCTACATCAAATCAATAAGACTTTTGGGCAGAACCAGATTTAACCTGCGCCAGGTTTTAACGTCTAAATCCATACTCCTGCGACTAACAGGAGCAGAAGTATATTCGAACTTGGAAAATTTGTTCATTATCATTTATTTTAAAGATACAGCAATTCCGATCACATAGCATGTACCTGCTGTTGAGTATATTGTAACTGTTCTAAATACGTATGAGCTTGCGTCACCAGAGGGATAAAAATTGGCGATAAGAAATGACTAAAGACTGTATTTATGCTCTAACATCAATTTGCGCTCAATGGGATCAATTCACGCACACGTGATACAAATGAAATGATCCACGACAATTTAAATTTGAAATTCAATGAGCAAGTATCTCACAAGAAGCAAAACGACGCGATTACTTAAGTTTATTATAATAACGTCCCCTTTTGAAACAACAAGAGGGCTATTTTATTACGGACATAGTAATTTTGAACTGTGTTCAGATGACAACGACGAGATTTGAGCCGGCAGTCCCTCTACGAACATCCATACCACAGTAGTGGGAGGACGTCGCTCGCC
This sequence comes from Araneus ventricosus, assembly GCA_013235015.1. Taxonomy (NCBI): domain Eukaryota; kingdom Metazoa; phylum Arthropoda; class Arachnida; order Araneae; family Araneidae; genus Araneus; species Araneus ventricosus. The sequence continues at coordinate 296,279 of BGPR01000356.1, forward strand.
CACAGAGTTGACGTGCACCAGACCGCCATACACAGGTTTCGAATAGGGAATCCTCCGATCCCGAAGCCGATATTTTACCACCAGGCTACAGTGGTCCAAAACAGGTCGTGATGTCCCAGCACAGAGTAAAGGCGAGTATATATACTTGCGAGTCGTTCGAAGAAATTATTTTCACTACTAACAACTGCAAACCATGGGAAATGAGCAAATCCACCTCTAACCAATAATAATCGCTTGTCACTCGCTAATGGAGGGAGAGGGTCTTTGAAAGTGTTTTTGAATAAGCCTTGGCTTACAGATCTGACCTTGCAGGTTCGAAGGCAGTTCGCGGAGTAGGACGAACTACACTCGAACACATCCGAACGAGAACCCCTTTGTGTTCGCCGAAAGACAGATTGGATTTGGTTCGCCGTGAGCGGTTCGAAAGCAGCTCCCATAGAACCAAAACCTGCGAACCAGCTGCTCGGCTCGGTGCCTACGTACCTTAAGGCAACGTGTTAGATGCCAGATGGCACGTGCAGTTGCGTTTGTCATACAACTGTGACGCCACATGAATTTACTCCATTCTCGATGACAAGCGCGAATATTCGAACCTACAAAATCATTGTCGATCTCTTTGAATCGTGCACGAAACTGGGAACTTCTGAAACAAAAAAGAAAGAGAATAGAGCCGAAGTTTCTTTTCCATGACTGGAGTTAACCTGACTTGACAATACGACACTTTTCCATTCTATACGAATACAATAAAACAAACTTCACATCTCTCGTTTCGCACACAATTTGATCCTTTCTCTGACCTTTGGAGGTCACAAAGCGAAGTCAAATCGATAAGTGGAACCTGAGATGACAAAGTCTGGGCTCTACCTGAAGACAAACACATGAACTGCCAAGATTACGATGCAGCACAACACTCGCAACAAAGCAAAACAATGGAGAATGTCCCAGGAGGAACATTAGTCACAGTGTTTAACATTTCAAATGACTTAAATGTAACACTACCCACTAAAGCCTGTGTGAAACTTCCTTCCGCCTGTCATTTAAGCTGCCTCAAATGTCATTCAAACTTGGAATGCTTAAGTTAAATGCTGGAAAGACGGCTTTTGTGGGTGATTTTCCGTAACGACATCATCCATAAGGTATAGGATGTACTTTTTTCACATGAAAAACGTTTACAACTGTCTCCAAAGCTTTGATTTTGCATTATAGTTATACATATGCATTTTGGTTATTTTTATACCTAAAAATCTGCTACTTATTTTCAATAACTTAAAATTAGTCAATAAAGGCAACAATAACTTTCAAATGTTGAATTTTCTTGTTTCATAATGCTTTTGTGATTTTTCTTACCTTTTTTTTTTAAATTGATTTAATAATAACTTAAGTAAAAAGTATGATTCTCTACTTATCTAAAAGTTTATGACAACTCAGTGAATTGTATTTATAACTCACTCCTAGCATTAATTTATCCAAACCTCCTTTTATATTATCCCTTTATTCACGCCTTTTTTATAAGGTTGCATGTCGTTGTGATATCGACAGTTTAATTTATTAAAAATAGCTCCCAAAAAAATGATGTTCTCAATAGTTTTTTTAAGACAAAAAAATATCAATCAACAGATGATTAAACCAATTAAAATCAGAGACTGCCTATTTCAATGGAGTCACGAGTGTTCACGAGAATTCACAAAGTGTTCACGAGATACATGTAAAGTACTCCGCTGCAATTTGATTTTGGAATCTACCGCGCATATTGCAGAAGGTAAAAGGACATGACACCAGTGGCGAATCCAGGGGGATACTATGGGGCTGCAGCCATTCCCAGAGTTAAACCAGAATTCTTGATATTTTCAAAATCACTACACCCAGTAGCGGACTGGGTCTGAAAATAGTGGTTGCCAGGAGTCAATGCGGGCCCACTCACATCTACAATGCCGTCATATATATATATACATTTATTTAAATTTTTTTATTATAAATATAATAAATTTAAATTAATAAATTAACACATACATAACGTATTCCTAATCTAAAGATCTCTTTTATTTATATTACTAATTACAGTATAAACGCAGTATGCATATTATTAGAAATGAGAAATACCAAATATAAATACAAATTTATGATTGAATTTGAAATAATTTTAGTGGGAATATAGCATACTGTATATTTGGAACTATACTGTTATTTTGAGAACTTTTTAACCGAACTAAAACTTAAGTGTGAGAGAGATCACAGGACGTTTGCTTACAAAATCCTTCCTTTCTTTCCCTCACACACATTTCTATATCTATATCCATCAGGTTTTTAAAATTTCACTTAGATTTTTTTTCAGTTTGCTTAAGCACCTGATATATGAATTTATGATAATGGATTATGAAAACGCCTTCGTTTCCTCCAGTAAAGTCCTAAGACGTCGCGACGATACAAAAATTTATGACCTTAGCCTCCCCTAACCAAAATCCTGGATTCGCTACTGCATGACACCACATCATAGCGGAAGTCGATGTTAGATGGCATACGCAGTTATACTTGTCACACAGGAATACGCCGGATGAATTGATTCCATAAAATTGCGCATGCTTTTTTTTTAAATTTATTCATCTAAAAAAGCTTTTTTAATATGTTTAAGAGACTATAGCATCTTTAAAGTTTCTATCTTTTTAGATTTTTTTCTGATTTTGTTTGAGAGCTTAAATCATCCGGAGCGTTTTAAGGTTTTACACATTGGATGTACTTTAAATAGTAGTTTAGTAGACATAGTAAAAAAAAAAAAAAAAACATCTCCATACATATATGAATTCGGCAAGTGATTTTTTACTTTAAGTACTTACATATCTCAAAACTGCATTTTCAGAGCTTGCGAGCAAGGACTTTTAAAATATTGTTCATCGTATCATTATAAAATTTTCCAGGTATTTTATACAAAAAACGCAATGAAGAAATTCCTTCAAAATCAAAGCTTTATGAGTGGTCGCTTTTTTTCAGCATTGGTATCTTAATTAATAATTTTTTTTAAGAAAAAATATTACCAAATTTTAAAAACATAAAAAGTAATTAAAGCCTATATGAATATAGTATATTTACTATATTGCATGATTTTCAAGCTGTGTTATTTCGAAGGGAATTTTCCTAACACTTGTTCGCATGAGTTGCTTATTTTTTTTAAAAATCCTGCGGGAAAGTGAAAGCCATGTTAGACAACATATACAAAATTGGTTAGTTCTATATCTCTACTAATAATAAAGGAGAATGTTTCTGTGTGTCCTGTATGTTGGTCCTCTACAGGTCAGACCGCGGACTTAGGACTACGAAATTTGGCACAAACATACTTTGGAGGATGGGAATGTGCACCTTGGAGTCACTTTTTTTGAAATGTTAATTAATTAAAAATTAAACGAAATTTTTGAGTTTTCCTTAATAACTTTCGAAAATGTTATAGCAGAAAAATCATTGTTACACTATCTGAAAACTCAAAAAATTGCCTTTTCAATGATATGAATTAGGTTGACGTGCAATTTTTTCTCTAATTTTAATAAATCCTTAAAAATATTTTTGGCATAATTTATAACAATGCTTTTCACTGTTGCAACGCAACTCAAACCGTTTTTATTGTTTAAACAAATATTTAAATGCCTATTTCTCTTTCAATGTTGTAATCTGAAATAGGATCCTGATACATTTAGCTTTTATATTTTATTTCATCAAGATTTTTGTGAAATCTGTAAACCAAGCTCTCCGAGATATTGCTTTGCTTACTTTAAGAAATAGATCCATTAATCTGAATGGTTATGGTTGCTATGTTTTCATTCTTTTCTCAGTATGTTTTAATCCAACTAACATGCCGCTGGCCATAAAATGTGCCGCGCCATTTTAATGTTGAAATCAAATGCATATTTTACAAGAGGAATAAGAAAGTGAAGATAGTGCCGACAACATGGAATTAGAGGCTGCGTGACATGGTCAGTTATTTGACTCCATTCGGAACTTTTATGTAGACAATGAACAGAAGAGGACCAAGGTCACTAATATAACATGGATTAAATATCTACCACAATCTGAAGTTTAAAATTACGTTTTTCAAAGAACCAACAATATAAAATGATGCAAGATTCAATTGAAATCGTATTCCAGGCGAACAAGCTGGTCGCCGAAGGCGTCTAGTATATAATATAATTAATTCTATATTTCATTGTAAAAGATTCTGCAACCCCTTAAAGTACATTAATTACAGGCTTAATTAAATTCTCCACTGTGAAACCATACCATTAATTTATAGTATTAATAAACATACTTTCATCTTTTTATTTCTAGAATTCAGCCAAAGAAATCTAGAGCTCAATCAAGGAATACTTTAGAGAACTTAAAGCTTTTCCTGGTACCTGAGCAGGTGTTTGGTGAGAAGTGACCGAGGCGGGGCGGAGGAAGGTGTTTTCGACCACCTGTTGTTCGAGGGACGGTTATTTTTGTCTGCTCCATTCTCTATTTTCATTCACGTTCCGATCGCTAATTTTTCGTCGGTTTGTCTTCCGGTTCCAATTTCTTCTCTGATAGATTGATAATAATTGAAAAACGATTCGAATGTCGTTAGCGAAAACATCTGATTTTCTTTGGACGATTTTTATTTCTCTCATAATTAGAAATGATTGCGCTATTCAATGCTGAATCATCTGTTGAAGCATATGTTTTCATAAACTTGACAATTAAATAAATTATCGTCATTCCTATTTCTGACAGCTGCATCTTTTGAATTAATATGTAAGAAAATGCCTGAACATTATTAGACCAGTTTTTGGTTTTAAGTTTTAATAATTCTTAAAAAAAAAAGACCCTTAAATGCTATTTTGCTATGATAATTCCTATAAATATTTTGAGAATTTTGAGATCATAATAAAAGTATTGTCTCGATATTACTCTTTCTTTACCTGTCTAAAAATAAATGAAACAAAAATTTCACTATGTCACTGCGACGATTATATTTGCATAAAATATACTCAATTATTTTTAGATAAAGAATCGTAAGAGACTAAATAAAAACTGCACGAAATCGAAAATTCTTTTGATAGTTCCAGAGAAAAAATCGTGTTGTTGTAGAATATTTAAATTTTATTATTATTTCAGTTAGCAATATGAGTTTCCACAACAGCTCTAAAATACAAATACATAAAAGCAATCATTGTAATATGCATAGATCATATCATATAAAAAAAACATTCCAAAATACTGTCTACGTACGTGTAGGTGATAAATAACCACACAAATTCGATTATTATTTTTTACGATTTATGTATGTTACAATTTAGAAAGCATACAGAAAACTTATATTTATATTTTTATTACCTACAATCTTACAAATCATTAAAAAAATAAACACATTTTTTATGAGTACCGTTCATATTCTATGATTTTATTCGTAATAAATATAATCTATAATCTTTCTTAAGAAGTTTTGAAATTAGTATTCTTTATTTTGATCAGAAAAACATAATCATTCTCATTTACGCACTATTTATTAAAAACGAGAACATACAGCGATATTTTTGTATCCCCAAATTTTGTAATGAATGGCTATTTAAAAAATCTTGAACGTTGTTTGTTTGTATTGTCAATTTTTACTAGAACTTAAGTAACATTGGTGGGTGAGCAATTTGATACAAAACGAATTTTATAACTAAATTTATAAAATGTCGAACAAAAAGTGGTGGTGTTAGTGCATTAATAATTCACCAGACGTCATGAGAAATATAAGTAAAGTATATAAAAAGTAATTCGTTGGTAGGTCCAATTTAATTACAATTAAATTGATAATGAATTGCAAAAGCAACTTAAAAAACATAAGTATTATTTCTCATTTTTATATATATTTATGGTTATTCAAGTAGAGTTAATTTTCTTTTAAAAATATTTAATCATATTTATTTTAAACCAGTTTATATAGAAGTCTGAAGAATTTTACAAGAAATGTATTGTTAAAATGGTTTAAAAATGCGAAAACTCTTCGGAATTTACCCTCACTTATTATTATAACTCTTATCCACAAAATCAACTTTTCGAAGCCGAAAGAAACACTGAATAATTTTTCTTTAGTTGTTTGGCAATAACTTAGTATGAAATATGCATTCGCAACATGAAGAAGGTTAATCGAATTAATATGATAATACATTTTTAAATAATATTTACAAGCACATATCTTTAAACATAGTTTTAGATATAATTTTCTATCATTCTGCAACAGTTAAATGCAATAATTTTAATTTTCCAAAGAATCAAAACTCTAAACTTACCCATACATTCCACACGCTTCACGTAAACAAACTTTCCTAATCCACAATCACATATTCGCATAAATGGCTCCAAAATCCAATGAACTTTATGGGCGTATCTTCAAACAAGAGATAATTATCCACAAAGAAATATCATATGAGAAAAGAACGTTTGAAACAAATCCTTTATATTGACAACAAAGAAACCGAGCCGAATGAGAGCCACCTCACTTGAGCGAGGAGAGTTCTCTTCTGTCCGAAGACGATGTGAGCAGACGGTTTCTTCCAGGTTTCGGTTGAGCTGCCACTAGAATCATCTGAAGGGGAAATCGCAACAAAAGACCCAGATTAAAAGGGGCCAACTTGTTAGTAAAAGAAGCAGTCACAGGTTTCATTCTTATGAGTCAGAACAACTGAGCTTAAGCTACGTAAATAATATTTAAAAGAAATATAAGTTCTGTATGTCTTCTTTAAGAATTAGACGCAAAAGTTCATTACTGAAGCGCTATGGTTTCCTTTAACGTACATTTCGCAGAATTACTGAGTTTTTATTCAACGAAACTAAAACATGAACGACAATACATCTCAAAATTCTATAACAGTAATTTCTTATTCGTAAGAAATTGTATAAACAATATTCAGTCAATATTCAATGGCAGACGATAACAAGAAAAAAAAATAGTTAAAAAAAACCCGATATATTTACGAAAAGAAACGCAATCTATGTATATAAAAGAGAAAGTCACTCACTGACTCATCACCGAATCTCCCAAACCACTGGGACTTGAAACTTGAAATTTGGCAGGTTAGTGGAAACGGCATGTACCGGAACGCCGTTCTGGCACTGTTTTTTAAAATGAGAAGTAAATAAGAAAAATTGTGAAAACATCCTTAAACCGGCGCGGTTTTTGTCACCCAGGTTAGAGTGTCCCGGCACTGCTTTTAAAGCGCCCAGGCACTGCCTATTTTGTGATTACACCACTATCACTAAGAAAGGATTTTTCGATGAATTAGAATTAGAATTTTTGGATGAATTAGAATTTTAATTAATTAAAAATTACCCTAAATTTTAAAGTTTTTCCGCAATAACTTTCAGGCATATTATAGTACAAAAATCATTTTAACATCATCTTAAAGGTCAAAGAATTAGCTTTTCAATGATACCAACTTCATTTCCATGCGACATTCTATTTAAATTTAATTGATTTTTGAAAATGTTTGCAAACACAATTTCCAACAATGTGTTTATTGTTATCGTCTGCAGCTTTTTTTTGGAGCATGCGCAGAAGAGCTCCGTCACTGATTAAAAAAAAAATTATGAACTGATAACTGATCATGGCAAGTTGTTTTTTTTAAAGTTACTCCTGTAAATTTGATAAATCTCTTGTAAATTATTTATAAATAAGTGTACTGTGTTTGGATATATTTGTATTATCAAGAAAATATATGAACCTGTAAAAAAATGGAATTTGCAGTTGTTGGGATTCCATGTAACTCCAGAATCGGAATTCCTACTCAAGGAAGAAAACTCAACTGCAACCAATAATATAAACTTCATAGATTATGTACACAGTTTACAGAAAAAATAATTAAGGATATTCTGACTACGAAAATATAGCTCTAAATAGTAAAACACAAACTCATTCTCAGATCTCAGACGATATTCTTACAGTAAAAATATAAAATGTTAGATTTACAAGATATACCTTATAAAATTAAATGCCGTTCGTGCGCGCTTTTGCTAGCACTGTCAGTTCGTTACAGTAATAATTTGATCTGGATTCCTGCTTTGTCTTTCAAAAAACATGGTGGACATGGAACAACAACATCCCTTTTTGCTTCAAATTTAGCCTGTTCGCCGATATTGTTCCCATGAACACGATTTCTTCTAGCATGAATTTCCTTCTTTCCTTTCTAATCTTTTACGAATATTTTCCAATTTTAATGGTGGAGGGAGATTTAATTTTTTTTTTAGCTTTTTTCTTAATGATTAATTTTGTATAATTCTTAAGATTAAAACGATTTAGTTTTACAGTTGCAATGTTTATAAAATGTTATGTGATTTGAAAAAAACGAACGTTTAGTGCAGTACGGTCAAATTTGACCTTGTGCATTAGACCAAATCAAACAAACATGCTTAAGATATTATTAATAACTTTAGAAAAAATTAGCTTTCTGCGGTTTTAAAAAAATGTTTAGGACAGTTTTCAGAAACTACGAGATCTTAAAAATCTTCCGTGATAGATTTTCTCATTTTCATTAAAAAAAAAAAAGACGCAGACCAATTTGTGTTGGAATTCCGTCGAGTGGATCTATGGACGAGATTTCTGTTTTGTTTACTTACATTAAAATGCCTTACCTACGCAATTCCGATGTAATGCTATGTCAATGGAATCTTCAAAGCGGAAGTCCAAAAGTAATGCAAATTAAGTCAAGGTTTTTAATGTATGTAAACAAAACAGAAAACTCGCCCATGTAAATCAAACTGAAACACCAAAATGTTTAATTAAATTTCATGTCATTTTTTAAAAAATGTTAATAACTTAGAGGAAAAATTAGCTTTCGGCTGTTTTTAAGAATCATTTGCTTCATTTGATATTTTCATTTGAATTAAACGTTTCAGACGATAAAAGGATTTTGTTTATAAAATATTTCATATAAAAATATCCAACAATTATACTACGCGAACTAAGTCGCGGATATCAGCTAGTAGCACTTATAATATTAACTTGAATTAAATATTTTTTTCATTTATAAAATAGTGAAATAATAGTTATTTTTTTTACATTCGCCACTGAAATAAATTTTTAATTTAAATTCTTTTAAAATAAAATTAAAATAATTGATTTCAACACGAAATAAACCTAACCATTCATTACTAGTAGATCTGCTTTTTATCTCTTAAAAAATTTACATGAGTGAAAATTCTTAAATGTGATTAGAATAGCGAATATAATGCTTAAAAATTTTCAAATGAATTAATTTTTTTTCTATGGAAGTATACCTTCTTCATCTGTTTTCTCAGTGTTTTTAATTCAAAATCTCCAATCTTTTTATTTTATTTTTATTTTACAAATATAAAATTTTATTTTATTTTATCTAATATTTGTTTTGTATATGATATCCATAAAAACACCCAAAATCCAAATAAATAAATGTAATATGTCATAGAAAACATTGTTGTCCATGCTACCTAAGAATAATTAGCATTATATAAAAGCGGACTAAAACTATGTGAAAACGGAAACAGTTTTGAAGGAAGATATCTTCAAAAACATATCTGCGAAAATCAATGTATTCTTTCTTTAAGAAAAAGCATTATATTTAGAAAGTTGAAAAAAAAACTTCTTTTTCTCCGAGTAATTGAACAGCTATTAAAATTTAATTTTTCTGAAAATATGGTATTAGAATTATAATGATGTGGGTTACAAAAAAAAAATAAACATGTGACAATAAAAATGTAGGTTAGATTTCAATTTATTTACTGCTACAAAGATGAAGAAAAGTAAAATGTAAATATGTATTTGGTACCTAAATGCCATTTTACAGTTTTTTTTATACCTCTAAAGTTTAAAATCGACCCTCCAAACGCGCACCTGATGGAGTGGAGCTTATGAGGGGGACGCATGCACCCCAGCAAACCCGCATCGGGCCTCTTCTTTGAATGCACAAGCAAGGTGCTTTCTATTTCTTTCAAAATAGAGTCACAGACCTTAAAACCTGTACACCCGTATGATTTGGGGCTAGATTATGGTATATGTCTTTAAATTATTAAAAAAATACTTCATGTAGACCTTTTATATTTCGTGATACCAGTTGCATCCATCATTATTTGTTATGTTTTTCAAATTTAATAAAAGGATGTCTGGGTTTTTTCCATGTTATTAAACTCAATAAAATTGGGTTTTCTTAATATAGAGAAATAACGGAGGAAAGTCAGTGTTTTTGCAAAAATTGAACAGGTTGAACCCGAATCATTGAATTCCTGTTTTATGTAGTTACGTGTTTGATTTCAGAGAATGAACGTGTTTATCCAAGTTTTAAACTTTATTTGTAGAAATATATCCTATAGTCCTCCTAATGGATAATTAAGACAACATTTGATTTTTCCACGTGTCAAAGGTTTGCCTCAAAATATGCTTCATTTTAAACAATATCCTGAATAGTAAGGGTTTACCCACTATTGTGTGTCTTAATTATATATCTCCACAGGTCATATTTATAAAAATAAAGTTAAAAAAATTAATCAATAAAATTTATTTGAGTTGAAATTTGTAACTACTCAAAATCCGTGGCAGCGTGCTTGTGTCTTAATCATGCATCTACACAGGATACATTTATGCAAATATAGTTTTAAAATGTTTGTGTATGTGAAAGCGATAAGCTAAAAACAAATAGCCAAAAAAAGTAACAATTTTAGGCTAGATATTTTTGAAGGATTTTTTGAGCAGAACAACTTCGTATCAGATGTATAAATTTTCTAGACTGTTGGATTACAAGTTAGAACCACACCGTCGAGAGTGTTCTTCCCTCGACTTTTCCTTACCGTCTGACCGCCGCCACGAGAAAAACCCTGAACACGGTTGTCTCAAGTAGATGAGTCGAAGTAAGGAGGGAAATGGGTATAAAGTCAACCGCAACATTTGGCAAACTACGCGCACTTCGTTAGGAGAGGAATTCGTTTTCGACCGAAGTACAAAGCGAAATCAGACTTCAGTCGGTTCTATCTGCGCCAAATGAAATAAAGCCTTTCCCTTCACCCTCCAAAATGCAGTGGAATATTCCGTTTCCATAACGACCGCCACCGTCACGTCTAGTGTCTGAGGGTTTTCTCGTGGCGGTAGGACAGTATACAGTAAAGAACCGTTTATACGTCTTTCAAGGGACTGACTTAAAATGTCGTATAAATGAAAAGATGTATTATCGAAATTTTACTAAACAACTTTGATTATTATAAATTTAATGCTACTAATGCAAATTGATTTAAATGCATAAATTTAAATTTTTTTAAAGACAATACTAGTATATTACTACATAGTAATTAAAGCAATAATTAAATTTTAAAATTAAACATTTATCATAAAGTGAGCAAAATCATATCTTTATTGCATATTTTGAGTACTAATTACACATATCTTATACGATTTATATACATGCAGGTAGGCGTTTAATTAAAATTATCTTTAATTGTCATCTGTCATTCTGATTGGCTTTTGAATATTAAGTACAGCTTATGAATCAAATTAAGTTCTTCGAATGTTTTTTTAAAATTATTTTCTGACAAAAGAAGTAAGTTCGAAGAATTTGTTATCTATTAATTTATCAATTGTGAATAATTTCGAAGTCGCGATATCTCTATCACAGTTCACATAATAGAAAATAGGAAATTATCACATTTTAGAAAGGAAAAAAAATGACGTATAACCAAAGTTTTGCATCGTATAAAAGAAATAATTTATCTTTACAATGAATACAAATGAATCGGGACTGTGAAGAAGCAGCATATAAATGTAAACGACGTATAAATGAGAAACGTATAAACGGTGCTTTACTGTATTTAAACAATGTAGCGGATTTTGTGTTTATCTTCGTCGTACAATGACGAGAATCGAGTATGCACTTTGGAGTTCTTCTAATTCACCGATTGAGTCCAAAATATTTTTTTGAGTTAATTTGATAGAAATCTAAACTTCCTTATCTTCGTCATACAATGGCGAGAATCGAGTATGCACTTCGGAGTTCTTCTAATTCACTTATTGGGTCCAAAATATTTTTTGAGTTAATTTGATAGACATCTGAACTTCCGGCGCACAGATCATGCACTAAATTCATTAATCTGGCTTGCTGTCTTTTAACATGATAAGGCTTCTATCTATAAATTGCGTAATGCAAAGGTCGTTACGCACGGAATGAAGCATCCCTTTGTACCTAGAGCCACTAAATTTGGAACGTAAGTTATTATTGGGTAGCAGTGCTCACTAAGAAAGAGTTTTTGAAAATTTTAATTAGATTTTTAATTAATTAAAAATTAATCGAGGTTTTAAAGTTTTTCTTCGATAATTTCGGAGAATATTGTTGCATGAAAACTAATTTTACACTACTTTAAAATTAAAAAATAAGCATTTCAGTGATACCAATTCTACTCTTCCGGGCAATTTTTCATCAGTTTTAATAAATCCTTCCGAACACACTTTCTAACGCTTTTTTTTTTTTTGTTCTAATGAAATTCAAACCTATCTTATTGTTTCATCGAATCTTGGCAATGTTAACGTTATGTTAAAAGAAAGTAGTTTTCTTTATAATTAATAGATGACAGCATGGGACCATCCAAAGCACTAGACAGCGGGATTTAAGGGCTTTGAATGAAAAGCAACTTTTTACTTTCTCGTATACGAAGTATACAAAGAGAAAGTATTGTAATCGTCAAGAAATTAGAACTCGAGATTTTGACGAATCTCCACGTTTTAGACCTCCCTGAGTCCGAAAAACACAATTTTGGAATTATGTCTGTCTGTGTGTCTGTATGTCTGTGAACACGATAACTCGAAAACTATTAGAGATAAAGGGATGAAATTTGGTATGTGAACTTGACACATCATTTGTAGGTTTCTATCAAATTTTGGACAAAATCCGCCAACGGGAAGTCTGTCTGTCAGTCTGTCCGCGGTCATGCGAACACTATAACTCAAAAACTTGAATAACTAGATGGATAAAATTTTGTACACAGTTTTATTATCATGAATGCAGGTCCGTATAAAATTTTGGGCCAAATCCGTCGAAGGGTTGACTGTCTGTCGGTCTGTATAATCGCATACTTGTAAAAATTATATCTCCTAAACCCTTTGCTTAGATAAATAAAAATTGGTATGACGTTTTGCTAATATTAATTATAGATCTGTGCTCAAATTTCGTTTCAATCCGTTAAAAAAAAGGTGTTCAAACTGCATATTTGGTTCAAAATGCACATTGCGACTCAAGTTAGTATAATTGGCATTTGACCTTGGCGGTCTACGAAGTTGCGAAATTATAGCGAGCCGCAAACACGCGCTTCGGAAATTATGGCAAACCCGAGAACGAAACTACGTTTTGACATTCTCCAGATGGACGCCTGTGATTAACCAGAGGTATGGTTTTATATTGTGTGATATCTATAGTAAGATTTCGTACTCAAAAACGTTAAATAAAGTTTTGGTACCTTTTCGCTCAAAAATTGAGAGCATACGAAATATTTTTGCAAAATATTAAGTTTTTGGGAATTCATAAATTTTATATGTTTCATTGTAAATCACCATTCATAATTTTTTTTCTCAAAATAAGCAGGCCTTGGGTAAATACCCCAAAAATATTTACCTACTAACTGGGTGTTTACCCACCCCACATTACTGGTCGTATGCGAGAAAGTTTCGGGGAGGTCTCTCCCGCTGGTTATGTAAATAAAACACAAATATGTATTAAAATGGACGCGGGGTCCCAAGAAGATATCCCGAATTTTGAGTTTGCTTCGCAGAATACGAAATTTTACTTTCAACAGTGCTAATTTTCTAAAAATATCACAAATGGGTGAAATCAGCACACGGAGAAATGTTTCCTTCTAAATAAGTATATAAAAACAACTCCATTCTTTCTCCTCCCACACCACCCTCTTTTCTCTTTCTTTTCCTTCCGGAAAAGTTCTTATTTGTTCAATATTTTTTTTCAAAGCTGACGACTACAAAATTAAGGTTCACATGTTATCGCTTCGGCAGATCTGACCGCGGACAAAAAACATTCAAGCAGAACTTCGTTCTGACATCGCGTATTTAAAATCAGCAGACGATATTACCACAAGTTGCCAATTAATGGGTAGGAAAGAAAAGTATCATAATTTTGTTTCGTATTCGAAAGTAGCCGTACCATCAACCACCTTTCGTGATGGTAGAAAGAGGTCAGGCGTGTAAAGGAAATAAAAAATGATATAAGAAAAGAAAGAATACGATGCGCTGGAAAATTAAAGAAATAGAACCACAAATGTGCATGACCTCTCAGGGACGAATCGCAACCGTGACCGCTAAAATCGTAGCCATTTGTTTGTGATCGAATTTTGAATAAAGTTCCGAATTTTATCTATATTATGTGATTCGAACCGATGTAATTGGCAGATTTCGATATTGTCTGTAACTCAAGTCGAACTAATTTGGGTTTACCTTCATTAATAAGTATTTTTAAAACACAAAATCATTTTTAAACCAACATTTCAATTTTTAAGATTTGGTATTATTTTAGAATAGATCGATAGTTAGAGAATTTTTTTTTACTTTTTTTTACTAAAAAATTCTGTTCTAGGCTTCCTATATGTCTTGTCAAAAATATAAAAAAAGAATAAAGTTATAAAATAATAGGTTAGAAAGACTGGTTTTCTTGAAAACATGGCTATATTCTGTTTTAACGTCATTTGCTTGAAAGATGAAAAATTAAAATTTTGTGACGTTACATCTCCTTCATTCCTTTTTAAATCTTTTGATTTTATTAAAATTGTCATTGTTTGTTTCATATTGTTGCCAATGCTGTTGCAAAAAACTGTCAGTTATTTTTCAAATTTTATGCGACAGCACTTCTCATTTGAACTTAAAGTTCAATTTTTAAATTTCTCTTCTAAACAGAATAAGACGCTAAATATTCATTAAAATTGCAAAAGGCACATTCATCATAATTTAAGTCTAATCTGATTTTGAGATAGATTGCATTTTTGTTGGTAAGTGCAACAGATATGGTGATGGAGTCAATTCGATTGACATCAGAGTCACATGGCAAGAGTAATTGCGGATGTTACTCGATGATAGACAGAAATAAAACATCTAAAAATCCAAATAAATAAATTTAATACATTACCGAACAACACATTGGTGTGGTTTGACGTACTTTTTCCTTCTGTAAGATGTATAAAATTAAATTGGCATGGCGCATTTTACGTATATCACGTGCGGATGAATTCAAACGATTCCACTGAATTTTTTCAAGTACTTAACATCACAGGGTTAAAAATTCCCATGGAAAAACGAAAGCAAATTCCCTAGATTACAAATAATCTTTCATTAGTTAAGCATGTTGAGAAGTTGACAACTTAAATGGATAGTTATTTAGAGCGAAAGATTTCTTACAAACCTGATTCATAGATTAAGCCATTAATAACAATTTTTTTCCTTCTTTTAAAAATCGTAAATAATATTTTTTTTTTCCTTTCATATTTACCAATTAAAATTTTTTCCGAAGTATTAGATGCTTTTATTACCTGGAGTTTGGAGGCGAATGTTACAGATCACAGAAAGAATATAAGACACAAATGATCGAAAGCTAATCAGAGAGTTTTTTCTTTTTATCGGAGCTACTAAGTTCTTTTTTTCTCTGTCCGTTTTTCGTTTTTCTTTCAAAGCACGTCTTCATTAAGTGCGCTGCTCCTATTTCTAAGCACTTCGATTCGTCGTCGTTACTAATGACTTCGAAATAACTCAACCAAATTTGTGAATAATATGAGGATAAATTTTTTTGTGGAAAAAGATGTCAGCAAATTTTATTAAATTTTTAGTTTGTAGACATGGTTAACAAATCATTTAATAACTGAAGACTATGAGACTGGTGGAATGCGGGTAATTTTTCCCATCTTCATATTTGCATTAATTTTACTGTATGTACTAATTAGTGTTGGATAAACAGACAGTCAACTGTTAAAAATTACTGCTTCTCAGGAAAAATAGGGACGAACTGCTCTTTATCGTATAGAAAAGAAAGAAGGGAGAAAAAAAGTTGCATTCTATGTCAAAAGGAAACATTTTTCATAACAAATCGGGCTAATAACCTTTAACTTTTCATATTTCATTCATATACATTTTTATTTCCAGTGCTATAGGAGCGAAAAAATATCGCTGCATCATATATGTGTCAGATTTTCCCCCTGAAGTGATTTTTGCAAGAACTGTATCTACAGATAAACCGTTATTTGCCCAGCGGTGCTGTCAAATACTGTTCTACCGCCACGAGAAAAACCCCAGTCACCAGACGTGCCGGTGGCGGTCGTTATGGAAACGGAATATTCCACTGTATTTTGGGGGTGAAGGAAAAGGCTTTATTTCGTTTGGCGCAGACAGAACAGGCGGAAGTCTCATTTCGCATTGTGCTTCGGTCGAAAACGAATTCCTCGCTTAACGAAGTGCGCTTAGTTTGCCAAATGTTGCTGTTAATTTTATAACCGTTTCTCTCCTTTCTTCGACTCTTCTACTTGAGTTGTTGACTACTCGTCTGCCCTATTCAGGGTTTTTCTCGTTGAGGTAGGACAGTACGCTGTTCCTTCTTCAAAAACTATCATTCACGAGCATTCCACGCCACGCAATTGTGACCACTCCACGCGAAAACCGATAGTCAATGTGGAAGTCGGTTAGAATTGGCGTGGCGTGGAAGGCTGGATATCCAATCCATTCCAATTTCCATCACTCCACGCCGTTTGAAATGGGAGCTGCGGTCGCATTGCTGAAATACATATATACGGGGTGGAGAGTAGTGAGTGGTGATGGGGAAGGCGTGGCATTATACTTTCGCGAGACGTTCACCAAGGAAATTGGGGAAGGCGGGAAAGGAGTAGGGGATCTCGGAGTTATATTAGAAGTGAACGAATTTGCACGGCACGGAACGTTAGCGAATGACCAGCCAAACAATGTTTGCTAATAACTCCGGTGATAAAATGCAAATTTGCTTTGCAAACATGTTGATTTAATTGCCAGTTAAAATCTAAACAGACCAGAGAGCTTATTTAAATAACCCTTACTTACAGAAGTCTCATTGGCTCGGTCAATAAACGCGTCATTATGCCGATCGCAGGATCTGTCCTCTGTAATACGAATGAAGCTTTTTTTGTTTCAACGCCAGATACGTGACAAATCTATCTGATAGTTAGAATCTTGACTAATAAATTTTAAAAATAAAATCTAACATTTTATTTTCCTTTTTCCAAGCCTAGTTAATGAGATATATTTAAAATAACAGATATTATAATTCCCCCCCCCCACACGAAATTTCAATTATCTAAAGTAGAAAGTATAGGTGCTCGTTTCGAGAACCTTTCTGTTATTCTTAAAGAAGAAAAATTAAATTGAACAGAATGTAAAATTCCTGCAGATAGCAGCATCATTTTCTTTTAAGTGTGTGTTATTTTTATTAACCAGAAATATTTCCTGTAAAACTTCCAATAGAATATAGGTGCTCATTTACTACATTTGAAATATACTAAAAGAAAGGAGAGGATGTAAAAATTTTTTAAATATTTGTGTTCTTATCACTAATAGGGAAAAAATATAAATTAAAAAGAACCATCATAAAAAAACCCCCAGTATTACGCATGCTTTTTAAAAATGACTGATAAATAATATTGATCCCGTTGATTCATGACGATATTTTTAACATTTATTTTTCAACTGCTAATTATATTCATAGTTTGCATTCACGCATAGTTTGAATTAAAATTAAAAACAACCATTAATATTAAAAGGAACAATACCCATGTTAGGAATAATAACAAGCCTGTGTTGCTTAGAATGCTCACATAATACCTCCAACATGTACACGTGACAAGAAGAGTCTGAAATGATGAAAAAGAAAACTTAACATTAAAATTTCGCATTCAAAACACTGATTGTTCAAACACAATGATTATTTTCTAGTCCCCACCTTGAGGCGATGACGTACAATGATATTAATCAAGTCTGGGGCACAAATTTACATTTTAACGCTCTTGCACTTGTTGTGCCTGCTTTATTTATCAAAATAAACTTGGTGAATGACCTTACTAATTAGGCTAATGCTCTTAGTCAACGCATGTTTTCAGATTTTTCTATTGTCTTTTAGAGCGAACTACTGTGGCTGTCACCGAAGCTGTCAGGTATATATATTTTATTACTAGAAGACAGAATAGATCCGTAACTTTATTTACAAACAATTTAAGGATGATATCAAGAAGGATTCATCTTCTTAATGCCCAATTAATTTAATTTAGACAGACCACACCTTAAAGAATCTAAGCTGAGATTTGCCTTCTGACGTCTCTAAAGATTGAATTGAAAAAGAGAGAGAGAGACGTGATAGAGAGATCATGATTACAATTAATTTCTTCGCTTCAGAAGACAGATGTAGCCTCCTGGTAGAGTCTCGGTTTCGAAACTTGATTCCACCATAAAGATCCTCTTTGTACAGGGGTCTGGTGCAAGTTAACCCTTAAATGGTCAGTGTTGCCTTTAAGCAACATACCCAATTTTGTCTTCTAAAAGCTTGAAAATAAGACTGAAGCTCTAATGCCTGTTGTTGCCAATAGGAAACATAATGAAATTTTTATTAAATCAATTTACAACATATAGATGGTAGCCTGAGTGCTGATAAAAAATAAAAATAAGTTGATGCGTTTCACTTGAAGCTGCATTCTTTTTTATCTTTGTTTCTACACTTGAAAATACTGTATTTTATTCTACAATGTTGAAGGAAATTCCTTATCCGTATTATTATTTATTAAAATTCATCTGTGTATTATTATTATAGAATTTTATCAAGGAAAATTTTTCTGAAATAAAGCCCAGTGTTGTCAGTTGGTGACAAACTGTTTTTTAGTCGTAAACCATATTTAACACAAAATAGGATTTTTTAAAAGTATTTTTCCCATGTTTTATTTAAGAAATGAACATTTTAAAATATTTTTTTTTTAAAATCGAGCTTTTAATGTTTAAATCTATCGGGGTTAAACGTCCTCACGAATTGGCCATTGGTGAGAACTGGCAGAGAAAGCCTGAGATAAATGGCATGAAATCGCTATTCTCTTACACTCCTGAAATAAGAATTGCATGCACGACCGTGCCGAGGCGATCCTGCACCCCTGGCAGAACTGCCAAAGCTGTCACCCCCACACACTAAGTGCTACATTTTTGTTAATTTTTCATCCCCTCTATGTTCCCCCCCCCCCGGGAAAAACTACTTTCCTGTAATTTTTTTTTCTTACACAAACTTAACAAATTTTATATCCTCGTATATAAAAAAAAATTATCCTTGTCGAACAAGGCGGAGTTATTATAGGCACAAAAACTAACAGCTCCAATAATTTTTAATCAGCCATGGGAGGCTTTTTCTTGAATTCATTTTTAATTCACAGCAGATCATACCAATATAACTCTTATACGTTGGGTTTTTTTAATGATCATTTTTGTGCTCACCCTCTGCCTGCACCCTTCCCGAAAGCCAATCTCCCCATCCCCTCGGTGCGACCTTGATCAGATGATATAATGATTATAACTTTATAACTTGTCCAGAAGGGAAATTTAACCATTTCCTATGTGTCTCTAAGAGTTTACGTCGATTTAAGTAGCTATTTAAAAAATGATAATAATAATAATCAGAGGAAGTGTTCTCCTCCCTGCTTTCTCGTGTAGTTACACAAAATGGCGTCTTTTGTGTTTAGTTTCGTATAGTGAATAAAATTGTATATGGATTTTGAACCTCTTCCTTCTGACCTATTGGATCTAAAATTTGATACAGATCGCCAATCCTGGTGATAAAACCATAAGTGACAACAGTCGCCCGTATGTCAGAATATTTAGAAATCTATCTCACTCGAAGAAATTGGCCAGCCTACTCACCAGACTTGAACCCAGTTGAACATGCGTGGCATGCTGTATGCTTCCACAATGTACCGTGCCAAATGCCTTTAGAAGTACAACTTTCAGAAGAGACAAATCTCCATTTGCGTTTCCTTCGCCATTCATACATACCGCCATTTTTGCTCTTCATTAAAACGGAGTCTTTGACTTATAATTTATGAAAAATAGTCCCTCTAAGAAACCACATTAATTTAAGAAACACTACGACACATTGTCAGTCACCTTTTTTGCATAATTCATATATTGACCTATGAGCAGAAGTCCAATTTTACCATCATTATTAATATCCCTAAATACCCAGATCTCTCGGTAACGCTCTGACGGCACCAATAATAAAACTGCGAGACGTTAAACAGCATTATTTCATTGTTAGAGAATCTAAATTTCAGTAATTTAAATTTAAAAGAGTAATTGTCGTTCTAATTTCAAATTTAATAGCTCTAAAATAGTGAAATAAAATTTTCTATCGATTGGTATAAAATTTATCTCGCTATGATCAATAGTTCCCGAGAAATTTTAAATTATATTAATCATATATTCCAAATTAATTTCCGTTTTTCAATAGAAAGTAGTAAATTACGTCAGTGGTATATCATGCACGTGATATAGTTTGGATGCCACGATGCATCTCATTATTGATTGCAATCGTGATGATATAATTTGATAATATTTTTTGGCAACGTTTGACAAGCAGAGAAGTGATTGTTTTGAAACTAGATTTTCTATCTATCTAGATTATATCTACTAGATTTTCTAGATTTTTTTAGACCAAGAGTTTTTTTTGAATAAAGAAATATGTAAATAAAAAATATATATCTACTGTCTTAAAATATGTTTATTTTATTTGTTTTCAATCAATGTTAAACATTTCTCTCGCATATATATCTATTTAAACATGTCAAATTTAAGGGGAAATCTCTCGAATGAAGAGGCAATTTGCACCCGTCATACCGTGACGGGTTATTTTTCTAGTTTGTTAATAATTATCATAAATAATTATAAAATTGGACAGTGGTTAAAAGCTTCCATCAGTAAGTACTACAGTGTAAATGGGTTACATATACAATGGAAAATTGGGTCACAAACAGTTCGGGCTGAGAACAAATCGAAAAATGAATACTTTGATGAATGGCCATGCTCGGGCAACGAGCATTTCCCAGAACAAACAGATGAAACCAAACTGTGCACAAGATTTGAAGACGTGCATCTTACTGCAAT
Organism: Araneus ventricosus; assembly: GCA_013235015.1. Taxonomy (NCBI): domain Eukaryota; kingdom Metazoa; phylum Arthropoda; class Arachnida; order Araneae; family Araneidae; genus Araneus; species Araneus ventricosus. Next base: position 317,421 of record BGPR01000356.1, read on the forward strand.
CTACAGGGCGATTCAAAAAGATTGCCCTAATTACAATTGGCTATAACTTCCTTACAAACAATGATAGAAAGTTAAATTTGAACATATTGCAGTAGGAAGCTTAGTTTTGTTTTCTTGCTTATTAACAGCTTTACGTGACTATCCTTTGTCATACGTACAACATCCATGCAGTATTCCAATTGATAAGCATGTTCGTAGCTAGTGAATTCTCTGTGTGTTGCTTCAACACCCTCTTTTGTCACTACTGGCCTATGGAGTACACATGCAGATTCAAGTGAAATCCCAAATGAAATATCGAAGAAATTTCGTGCTTAAGTATACAGTAAAGGGCTGTAATGGTTTCCTTGCAGTTTGGTAGAATCTGAGAGTATTGGATGCTATTTATGACATTGCACGTGCTTGAAAATCAGTAAGATAATCAATTTTTAAGAAATCGTGACGAAAAATATTACCAGAAAGTGATGAAAAATTTCTTGATTTTGAAGACAGTGCTTGTGAAACAATGCATACAGTTTTGAATACTTTACAAGGCACGAATGGATTTGAAAATGTTGTCAAGGAAGCAATGCGTGACTGGTTAAACGAAGACAATAATTTAGCCGGACATAAAATGTTAAAAGACTAGGAAATCGTACAAAGCGTTACCGGGACTGTGCAAAATGGACCGACCCTCGCAAAAGAAACAGAGGACCTCATTTCGGAGCAGAGTGTGAGACACGGTTAACGTGCGTCGAAGCTCTTCCTGATTCCTTAGAACACCAAGAAGACCGTAACTGCGCGGGAAAAGTTTAAGCATCGAGTTTAATGCCTTATTTCAACAAGTAATAAATTAAATAAGTGCTAACTTTTTAAATACTGTCTCTGATCTTTCGATTTCAGATCCGTAAGTTTCTTTAATCCGGCATTTCCCATTTATTCTGGATAATCGATTATCTACTGTATCTGCAAATAGGATATGATTTCTGCAAAAATCGATTGTATTTTTCTTACTATTCATGACTTAAAGTAATCGATTATTTTAGTAAACGAAAAATGAATCAATTAATCGCACATTTGCTGATCATCCGAAGTTAATCATCGAGAACGAACTCGCTATTTAATATCAGTGAAAATCGACTAATCAAGAGCTTATCCCCTTCTTTTGTCACAACCAAGAACAGAAGACAAACCGACAAGTTTTGACAAGATTAGAATTCCAACGTGCACATCCTGTACAATTCATTACCTTAAAAAATAACATTACATCCAGCGAAAAGCATTCGTCCGTGACATTGTAACTCTCCGAACAGCTGAGTAACACATTAACATGGACACAGATTTATATACCCCTCGGGCGCAAAACGGTCTTTCCGCGAAAGCTATAAAAAATAAAACAAACACAATCGGTGTTACCTTGTTTCACCTGAGATATTTTTCTTCTTTTTTTTATCCCTGGTTTTTCATTTTAAGTGTCGCCTCCACCCGTGTGCGCCTCCCTCCCCGCCCGCTAGTTTGTGAATCGTCTGCTTACACTATTCCCAGCTCCTCTCTCTCTCTCTCTGTATAATAATCTGATGAACCCCGAGGTCACGGCCGCTGGCAGACGATTTTTATTTTCTATTTTTTTTATTTTTATTCTTCGCCTCCCTTTCTTTGTCCATGCCCCCTTTCTCCTCAAAAGGGTGGAGGATCTCTTGCCTTTTTTTCTTTCATTTTCTTTTCCCTATTGTGGGGGATTTAATCTTTTCACTCGTTTCTTACATCCAAGAGAAGAAAAGGGTTGGTCAGTCGGAAGTGGATCTTGTTTTTCTGCAACGTGTATTTTTTTTAGTGGAATGAAACTCAGTGCCCTTAACAGCTTTCCATGTTTTGCAACCATCTATAATATAAAACAGCTTCAACTTCGAGCACCTGACAATTGCTCATGCGGAGAAAAAGACGATCCAATGCACTATTCCACAAAATGTCCGCTAACTCTCTCCTGGCATTTCCAAACTCCTACAGTGCAAAAACAACCACTCCTACAGTGGTTAAAACATGCTCACAAATAACTTGCCAAGAACCCGACTTCGACTCTTATTGCGCTTCATGTGTGTCGAGAACGATCTCATTGTAGAGGAACATCATTGAGCACGAAAGATCCACTTAGACCGACAAACACAAATCCGGCAACTTATAACCTTTTCTTTCAATCTTTACCTTTTTTATTTGGATGTATTTTTTTCACATTGTTCCATTTTCCTTGTTATTCTTATGTTTGTTCTTGTCCAGTGAATGATTCTTATTTTTTTCATTATTGTTGGTTTTTGTCCCCGTTATATGTATTTTCCTTTTTTAAAAAATAAAATTCACCTCCATCCATCCAAACAGGAAAGGAGCCAAATGGCTCTAAACACGGGGTAATGTAATGCAATGTCTGTCTATCACAAAAAGTTATCTGAAACGATGAACAATAGTCACATGAAATTTGCACGTATCATTTAGGGTCCATTCAGGGCCGTCTTAACAAAAAGGAGCGCCCTGGTCTAGAGTAATTTGGCGCCCCATCGGAACCGTAACTAGGAATTTAAGTGTCTTGGCCCTCCGAAAATATTTACCTAATAAAATATTTGAGAAGCGAAAGGCACCTGTTCTTTTATTGACGCCCTACAATCTTGCAAATAGAAAAATCAAAATAAAATCAGTATAGTAAACTTTTAGGCGCCCTTGTATCAATGTCACTCCTACGCTACAGAACAATTTCTCCACTGGATATAACAGCCTTGGTTCCATTTCTAAAGCAGCTGTTCTATTTTCAACTTTTAAAAGTAACTATTTCTTGTAAGCAAAGGAAAAGATTATGACATTTTTTTAAAAATAAATATCATTATTTAAGTGAATTTAAAACAGCGACGCAAATACAGGGCAATTACAAAATAATCATGGGGTTTTAACTCGTCATATTTCAAAAAGTTTTACAACCATAAAAATAAATAGAACCTCATTTTTTTTTTAAAAAAAAAAGAGAAATATTTCATTTTTTGGAATGCTTACAAAATTTCTGTATTTCTTCCTTTCATCCGATTCGCACAATTCGTTTCGACGCAACACACGTTCCATTCTCCCCTAAAGACGATGGAGCATGTTTGAATCTATCCCAAGCAAAGAAAGGTAATATAGCTTGATTTCGTATAAAAGTTGCGTTTCTTTGCATGAGATAAATTTTAAAAAGTACATTTAGATTTGTGGGACCCGCTATCAGAAATTTTCTTAAGTGGCAAAAGAATATTTTTTGGACACTTTTAAATAGGGATTTAACGAATATTCGGTATTCGGCAGGCCGAATAGTAAGCAGATATTCGGCGAAATATATTCAGGATAATAATTTTCTTAAAGCGCTTTTAAATACACATTTAACAAAGAATATGGCAGAATTGCATTTCAGCACATTTATTATCAAAAAATCTCCTAACATTTACCCTATTTTAAGTTGCATAGGTGTATTAATTAAAGTCACATATAATTTATCATTGCAAAGCCTAAAATTATTATGCAAGAACAATAATTTTTTAGCATTTTCAGGAGCGAGTCTGTTTTGTTTCATTTCATAAACTTATAATATAAACTATTGATGTAGCGAATACTAACAATGAGGCCTATTCGGCCCTTTCCCAAATATTCTGTCTGGCCGAATGCTAAACAGATATTCAGCAGAATAAATTAAGGGTGAAATATTTTTTAAAAAATGTTGTTTTAAATATATTTAATAAATAATTTTGCAGAATTACATTCCAATACATTTATTATAAAAAAATCTAACATTTATCCAATTAAATTTTAAGTTGAATAGTACATAAGTGTATTGAATAATCTTGCATATCATTTCTACATTTCTAGAAGCCTGTTCCATATGGCTTCATATCTATTACCAGCTTTAGAAATAAACAGTCACTATATTTTGCTCGCAGGTGAAAGATATTTTCTTGCTAAATTTGCGAACCTTGGAAACTTTTTTGGATTTTTTCCCACCAATTAAGTGGAAACTCCATCCAATCTATTAGAAGTTCTTTATCAAAATAGGAATTTACTTCTAGTAATTTTAATTTAGCCATTCAATTTTCTTCTGTGTTTATCATTGTCATGTTCTGCAATGATGACTTTTATTTCAATGAAGCAGTCCCAAAATGAAGCGAATTTCTTATCATTGGAATTGAATATTACAAATATATATAAAGATATCAACATTTTTTTTTAATATGCAAATAATAAAAACTCAATTTTATTTAATCTTAAATTTTTTTCATTTAAAATTTGAAAAATATTTCATTTACAATAAAAAATGAAATGTTTTTAAAAATTCGGTATTCGGACAAATCACTATTCGTTACATCCCTACTTTTAAGGTCGTTCCCGGAATTTGAAATTTAATGTCCACGTGAAATTTAAATGCATTTGTTGAATCATTAATTTTCTTAATGGCAGGGATACGACTCCATTTCAAAAATCCCGAAAACTACAATGAAATAAAAATCCATTAATTGACTATAAGATTTAATCTCACCAACTAGCTAGTCGACAAAACCAACTATTAATAAAGTGTGTATTTAATTAACGGAGTGTCCATTACAGTGACGGTGAACCTTTTTGAGATGGGGGTAAAATTTTGTTCATTATTTTTTAATACTACCCCTTGAGCCACTTAGAAAACGACGAGGTAGGGTGTGGTAAGAAGGGTACCAATAATTTGGAAACACAGAAAATTTGTTAACAGAAAAACTTGACAGATGCCTTTGTTTTTCATTTTGTTGCCAATTTTAAAATCCTCTAAAATATTTTTTCATGACCCACAGACAGGTGCAGTGATACAATTGAAAATCAGTTAGCCAACGTCCTCTTGGAAATATTTTTTGATATAAATTCGACATCCTATAGAGTAGAACCCCGCTAATCCGAACTAATTGGGACCGGTGCCTGTTCGGATTACCCGAAATTCCGATAAAAATAGAAAAGAAAAAGATGTGTACTAAAAAAAAATGTAAGTTATAAGTACTCAGTATTATTATCTTTGAATTCTTTTATTCAAAAGCAATAGAAAGAGAATATGTCTTCCCCTTTTCAATAGAATAATAGTCCAGGCAACGAAGGAAAAATAGGGGAAAAAAATGGTGTAGTTTTGAAATTTGGCACAGTTGTAGGGATTAGTGCCCTAAACAACATACTAAAAGTCCCCGCCCGTGGGGGTTACGCGGGGGGGTACAGGGGGGTTTAAAGGGGGGCTTTTTCAGTTTTTCTTAAATATTTCGAAAACTATGGGTTATAGAGAAAAATTCTCAATTACAAAAATAAACTACATTAAATTCCCTACAAGAAAAGACCTACATCTTTATTTTAGCATCAATAGTTAAGAAGATATAGGGAGTTGAAAAAGTGAGAATTTTTGAAATTCCTTATTGTAATGGTAAAATCAATAAAAAATGTCGAAGTAACAACCTTCAGAAGCACCTCATGCCTATATAATAATTTTATAAAGGTAGTATTGTATGTGTTGAGAATAGTGGTGGCATCGGGGCGGGGGAGGGGGCACAAATATATTTGATGAAAAGCCGTGATCCCTTCCTCCCCTCAATCCGTTTCTCTCCATAAGATCAATTCCAGTAGAGTCAACGAAGGAAAAATAGAAAAATAAATGGTGTAGTTTTGAACTTTGGCACAGTTGTAGGGAATAGTGCCCTAAACAACATATTAAAAGTCCCCGACGGTGGGGGTTACACCGGGGGTACAGGGGGGGTTTAAAGGGGGCGTTTTCAGTTTTTCTGAAATATCTCGAAAACTATGGGTTCCAGCGAAAAATACTCAATTACAAAATTAAACTACATTAAATTTCCTACAAAAACAGTCCTTCATTTTTTCTTAGGATGAATGGCTTAGAATTATATATATATATATATATATATACAACCACCTACACAAAATAACCATAAACACTTTGGACACTTGTTCGTAATTAAATTTCATTCGATTCTTCTACTGCTCGATCGAGTTCGAACTCCTCTTCTAGAGGTGCACCATTAGTACAGATACCATGACAGCACATAGGCACTTACTTTTAAAATCAAATTCAAGTTGGGATGAACGCAAACAGGGGCTAGAACTTGATGTTAAAGGCTATCCATCTAAAACAGCTATTTTCAAGTCTCTTGTAATTGATTGAGGTCTCGTGTATTTTTTCCTGCAAGAAGCATGAAGAACAATCTTTTTCTGTCCTCTGAATAGTTCGTGCTTCCCATCTTTTCTTGCAATACTTGCCTTAATCAACCCATCTATTCCTTTTTCACCTACACCACACTTATCAGTCACAACATAATCTTCACATAATGAACACTTTTCAGCCATTGTATCATACTGTGAATATATAAATGATGTTAATATAACGCACGAGCTCTAACACACACAGGAAACGTCTGTATTCGTTTGTTCTACTAAATCTGTTATTCCAGTATTCGCCCAGAGTTATACATTCTAGTAAAATCTGGAATTCCCCAACACATTTTTACAGTGAGTGATATGTTGACTAGGTGTTGAAAAACATATGTTGTGAATGTGGAAAAAATGAATGTTGCGAGCTTTAATGTTAAACTCATCATATTTATGTATATTTAGATTATATTGTCTTAATATACACATTTGGAGCGTTTACAAAACCAAGCGACTGAGTAGAAATTATCTTGTGGAGGGGAACGGATGTGAGGGGAGGAAGTGATGATGACAGTTCATCAAATATATTTGTGCCCCCCCCCCCGCCCCGACACCACCACTATTCTCAACACATACAATACTACCTTTTTAAAATTATTATATAGGCATGAGGTGCTTCTGATGGTTGTTACTTCGACATTTTTTATTCATTTTACCACTTCAATAAGGAATTTCAGAAATACTCACTTTTTCAACTCCCCATATATTCTAAACTATCGATGCTAAAATAAAGATGTAGGGCTTTTTTATAGAGAATTTAATGTACTTTATTTTTGTAATTGAGTATTTTTCGCTAGAACCCAGTTTTCGAGATATTTAAGAAAAACTGAAAAAGCCTCCCTTTAACCCCCCCTGTACCCCCGGAGTAACCCCACGGTCGGGGACTTTTAGTATGTTGTTTAGAGGACTATTCCCTACAACTGTGCCAAATTTCAAAACTATACCATTTATTTTTTCTATTTTCCTTTCGTTGACTCGACCAGAATTGATCTTATGGAGAGAAGCGGATTGAGGGGAGGAAGGGATCACGACTGTTCATCAAATATATTTGTGCCCCCCCACCCCCACTATTCTCAACACATACAATACTGCCTTTATAAAATTATTATATATGCATGCGGTGCTTATGAAGTTACTTCGGCATTTTTTTATTGATTTTACCATTACAATAAGGAATTTCAAAAATTCTCACTTTTTCAACTCCCTATATCTTCTTAACTATTGATGCTAAAATAAAGATGTAGGTCTTTTCTTGTAGGGAATTTAATGTAGTTTATTTTTGTAATTGAGATTTTTTCTCTAGACCACATAGTTGTCGAGATATTTAAGAAAAACTGAAAAAGCCCCCCTTTAAACCCCCCTGTACCCCCCCGCGCAACCCCCACGGGCGGGGACTTTTAGTATGTTGTTTAGGACACTATCCCCAACAACTGTGCCAAATTTCAAAACTACACCATTTTTTTTTTCTATTCGTCGATTTTTGGCCTTCGTTGACTGGACTATAATGGATGTGCTCCTGTATGAAGTGACCTTATCTTACGGCGATTTGCATTAGTTTCTTCAATGTGTACAAAATTATGCATGCTGAAAAAGTCCTTTTTTGTTTTTAGTATGCATATTTAAATTTTTTTCAATTACATATAATTTTCGAAAATAAAATCGGTTCGGATTAACCGGAATTTCGGATTAGCGGGATTCTACTGTATTTATACTTTTAATTCTTTCCCATTTTCGATTGTCTGATCTCTCTTTTATGATATAAAAAATAAGTTTTTAAAATTAACGCATTGGTCAGTTAAAAAAACCTTCGTGGGTCAGTTTCCTATCCGCAGGTCATAGGTTCGCCACCACTGGTCTATTATATAGTTTCGCTGGATAGGAAGTATCATGAGTCTCACACATTTAAATTTGAATAGTCCTATTAATTTTTTACACATCAGTTAAGAATGTAATTTGAAGTCAAAGGGGAAGTGATTTTCGCACTAACTAAGATTTTCTATTGGAATAAATTAATGCAGTTACTTTTAAGAATATGAGACTTGAAGAATGTCATTTTTTTCAAACCCATTTACAGATTTTTGGGCTGGATTTTGTATATGAACATTAAAACTGTAACTTTATCTATTAGCGAAGTAGAGTTATCAGTAAAACTACGGATTGCTCATCGTAGCTCTTGGTAATTACCTAAACAGAATAATTTGGAGAAAGGAAAGATTCAGAGTAGCACTGACTGATTTAATATCATAATGTCTATCAATAGCAGGGAGCTGCGATGGCACAGTGGTAAGGTGTCGGCCTCGGGGCTGGAAAGTTTCCAGGCACGAAACCCGATTCCACCGAAGATATGTCGTGTATCGGGCCTCTTGCACGCTAAATCATAATTGGGGGTCAAACGCTCTTCCGCTTGTGTGGTGCGGAAGTTTGTAGAGTGGGTGCGTCCTCGTCATCTGACCGCGGTTCAAACTTACGAGGTCCCTCCAAAATAGACCTCGTGTTGCTTCAAAACAGGACGTTAATATAACTAAACTATTAACAGATGATTCTCAGATTTGAATCAACAAAGTCTTGGACCTTTCTCTTAAGTCTGGAACTGCTGTGTCGTAACTGCAATAGTTCATTGAGAATCTAGGATGTTTTTTTGGAAAAACTCAGTCGAAATAGTCTTTGTACAGTCTTACAATAGGTTTAATTTTGATTGTATTGTGATTGCCTTTCTAGTTAATAATTAAATTATTCGGTGACGTTCTGATAAATCTTTTGCAGGTTTAGTCATTTTATGGCCTAACTCGAAATACTTTCTTCTGAATTTCAGGAAAGATTTCTGCTTACAATGGTAGCTTATAAAAATTCCCTGTGAATTTAATATGTTACTCATTTTTAAAAATTTTGGTCTATTTAATATATAAATTTGCAATTGAATGATTAATTAGATTAGCGTCCGTTCCGAAGCTGCGCTATTTAAAGACGGACCTCCGATACCTCGTAATTTTGAAATATGATCTGATGACCAGAATGACACCTGAGCTAGCACAATGACTTTCAGATTTATACACCACTCCAACCGAAGGATGTTAGACTGGACAGATTTAGAATGCAATAGGCACGCGTACATGGCATGCCATAGGTGGAACCTTCTGGTTCCAAAGAAAAGAGCATGCCACAAATACCATTTCTATGTAATCTATATTATACCTTGAACACGGATTAGATTACGCAACCATTTTGTTTATTAATTTTAAGATGTCGTCGTTCAGGCAAAAGTCACTAGGTCCAAAACTATAGTTGCAAGATGTGGTCAGTTTAAACTTGATTAATTTTGAATTGTTATGATAAATAGTAAAAACTATTTTACAGATTTCCAGCTCCTACGATTGGTTTACTGATGTTTAGATAACAGGTTTTTATCACAAAACAACCAATAGCAAATTCTAATTGACTGCAATAGTCCGTCAAAAGGGTTTCGTGGGGTAAACCTGGAGTTTACGGTGCCAGCCTGCTCCTCGCCAATTCTTCTTGGCGCAATTTCATGTGCCATCGCTAAATACTGTTTTGGATGTGCAGTACGCTTTTTATTTCTCTCTTGCACATGCGTCACCTGAAAACGAGAGATTGAGCACGCAATGCCTGCGGCATTTCAAGTGTGTACCGGGCAAATTTTTTAACTTAAAAAAACATCAGCAGCTTCGTTTTCAGCATAGCACGAAACTAGTAGCTCCGCTTTATCATTGAATGTTAGGAATCTACGTTTTTTAAAAAATTCTGAAAACGAGAATTTCCGCACGCAATGCCTGAGGCATTTCAGGCATGTACCGGGCACATTTTTTAACTTAAAAAAACATCAGCGGCTTCGCTTTCAGCATAGCAGAATAATCGTAGCTTCGCTTATTCATTGAGAAACGAAACACACAGAATAACATACACGGTACTGAACCGATATTCCAAACGAAGTTTTATTCAAATTCGAATTTATCGACCAATTGCATCGAAGAGTTGAACAAACCAGTCCAATCGAAACATGGTGCAATATAGCCTGATAAGCAAAACACCGATGAAAGGATCAATTTGTGCGCATGCGCGCTTGTCACTCGTTAAACACATCTTAGACGCAATCAAAACAAATGTTCTCTCATCGCCGTTCTTGGCGATCCTAAGAGGGACGAAGTAGGTGGGCACCGTAAACTCCAGGTTAACCCGTAAGGGTAATACAGTATTACTTCTTCCACAAATATTGGAAGACATGAGATAAAATTGGACTATTTTCTTGTGTATCACCATACAAGATATTGTCAATATATGGATGCGTTCAGTCTTTGCACATTCTGACCGACTATTCACTTCTTTTTTCACAACGTAAGAAAATTTATACATTAAAATACTTTTTAAAATTAGTTTTGATGAAATAAAAAAAAAAATTCAACAGCAGAAGATATCAAACTATTATCTAATTTTTCTGCCGTCAAATAAAAATTTCCCATAAATCTTCAGCATGAAACATTTTTTTTTTTTCATTATGTATAAAATGTCTTTTATATACTTTACTTCAGAAACATAGGAAGCACCATACACAATATTCTAAGAAAGTTATTTGAAAATGTATTTTTATAACAAATTAGTATGCTGCTACTGCATTTATTTAAAAAAAATTATTTTTAAAAGGCTATTTTGATTGAATATTGTAATAGATATGGAAAAAAAATTCTTAAATTGATAATGAATTAAAAAAAACTTGTATATTACATTCCCCAATTCATATTTCAATTATATTACTTTGACCTTTTATAAATCAGAACAGACCGACTTGCAAAGAAAAATCGGCTAAATTATAATTAAGCATCTAATTAAATTTATATAATTTTGCTGTTTTCCCTCTGAATGTATTTATAGTAAGTATTTTAATGTATGTACAAGAAATTGAAGTGTCGTTTGTTCAAGAAATGTTTCACAAAATAATCACTAGATGGCGCCATGTGACTTATTCTCCACTATTCCCAAGATCAAGACATTTTCATTTAAGAAAAAATACTGAAATTAATATTAGCATGCCTCATAAGGAGTTTTTATACTACTTTTTTTTCTATTCTGATTTGAAAATAATTTCAATTTTTTAAAAATGGTGATGTTTTTAAAAAATCTTTTCTGATACTCAAGAAAATGTGTCATTCTATCAAAAAGTACAAGACAGTTTTTCTTAATTTTATATAGACAAAACACTAACCCCCAATATCTCGTTACAAAATAGATAGAAAATTAACTTTTTTTTTTAAATGTATATCCGATTTCTGAATTAAGTCCTATACATTATTTACTACTTAAATGTGAGATATACTGTATAAAATTAACATATGCATGTATTTCCAAGTCCAATAAAAAAGCCAAATATAAAATCCTAGTTTAATCACTTTAATGAACTTAAAAATTCAATGAACATGACATGATGCACTGCTCAAAAGTGTGCATATAGAAAACACAATATAAATCAATTTTTATCCACATTTTGCATAGTTTTTGAATAATATCAAAAGATCATAATCAAGCCTAAAATATATGAATGTTTTAAGGATTAAACAAGCTCCACAAATTACAAACAACAAGCTAATTTTCCATGCTAAGTTGACCTAAAAAAGCTTACAATTACATCAAACCCCTTTCTATCTGAATACAGGAGGATAGTATTAATGTAAGAAAATTCTGATCAATATTTCAATGACAAAAGTTTCATTTTTATAAGATAGATACATATAAGGCACTTATTTCAATGTTTGAATGACAGAAGTCATAACAGTTAGGAATTTTGTTTAAACCCATTACAGTTACTGATTAAGTAACAACATTATAAAAGCCAAAGTAAAAAAAAATATATAGCACTTTTTTTCTTTTCATTTTAAAAAAAGAAGCATCCAATTTGAAGCAAATTCAGCTCCTAAAGCAATGAATTCTTCGATTTTTTTTTTTTATTAATATTAAACACATGCAAGAACAGCTAGTTCTCCATAGACAATTGAGGAAAACAACATAAAGCAAAGAATTCACTGAGTATTTTAAAAAAAAGTACTGGAGTCTTTCAAAGGGTACTAAGTGTGACATTTAACAATGAATGTGAAATATACAATTATGTGCACAATGAACAAAATGCTTCATATTTACATCATTATACATTTGCTTGCTCTTTGTGAAATATGAGCATTAGTACAATTTTTGATAGTCACAAACTTACAAGCAGGAATGATGCACTTAGTAACAACAGGGGATGACAGTTCATGGAAAGCTACACAGTTTATCATTACATCCAGCAAAAACCCTGAATATGATCCTACTGTAGTTAAAAGTAATTGATATACTTCAATAGAACTTAGTTTCCACAGTAATCAATATTGTGCAGTCAGTAAAATTTCTTATTTACAAGAAAAGTGTTTAACATTTCATGGAGCTCTTTTTACACCACTAACACGTACAGAAGCACACATTATCATTTAATGTGATGAGGTCACTCATAGCATTCTATGTACTGTCAACTTCAGTTGTCAATGGGAATAATCTGAAATACTTTGGGAGTCTCAAAATTATGTTTCGTTCTCAAAAAAGTCAAGCAAATTTACTTTGTCTTACTGTTGGGGGGGGGGGGGCAATCATTTAGAAAATCTAACAATAAAGCTTAATTAATCTTTAGCAGTCTCATTTGATATATAATTGGTTGCTTTATTAGTCAGCATTAAACGTTATTGAAAGAACCTGGCAGGTGAGAATTGATATATGATGATTGTACAAGTTTGATGCAAGTTCAGAATTTTAATGTTTTGTGAATTTTTTGAAATATTTATAATATTAAGTAAATACAAGCAAAACATACTTAATATTAGATTTCCCATAGAAAACTGAAAACATGAAAGTATAGTTTTAAAAAATCCTTTATTTCCATATTCAAGTAAATAACCTCTCAACAGCATCAACATCTAATTATATCACTATTTATTTAAAATTATAATTGCTCTTTTGTAAGGATTGAAATGGAAAAGGCAAACTTGAATCCTAAAATGTTTATGAGTAATTCCAAAATCTCTTCCATCTCTGCCATCATTTCGTTTGTCTAGTTAAGAGATGCATATTTTTAAAAATGCTGAATATCTAAAGCTAATATGCAAAATTAACCCATTAACGCCCAGCATCCTATTTATACTCCCTTAACTAAACTGGATACATTCCATTGTTTCTTTTTTGCTTTGTCTACCAAGTCAATAAGTATTCCCAAATTCCTAAGCAATTTCCAACTGGCATATACCATCAGCTAGCCAGATTTTGAAGTCCAAGTGTTGTCTTGTTGTCTTTTTGAAATCTGTTTTTTGATGTAAAGCCACGAAATCGAAAGTAATCTTTATTTTCTGATATTTTACTATACTTTCAAATTTTTTTAAATATATATAAAAAAATTTTAATATGATTTTCTATCGATTTTTCGATAATTTTTCTAAAAAATAAAAAAAAAGAAAGAAAATTTTCTTTTTCAGAATTTAAATTTACTCCACAATTATCTTAATCTTGGTAAATTTACTGAAATCTATGCTTTAAATTAAGTTGGGCATTAATGGATTAAAAGCTTAAGAGGAAGAGTAATTCTGAACAGAAAATAAATACAGCTGCATAAAATCAATAGCAAAAGAAGGAGAGAGGCGAGAGTGAATTTTCAACATTTAATTAAAATTGCTCTCAATAGAAAAACATTTGTCAGTTTAGCATTTATAATTAGAATGATTGTAAATATTGACTGTTATATTGTTTCCATCAAGTATGACAATGGTAGCATTTGTAAAAGTATGCATTAGTTTGATAAATGTTGAATGATTTAAGTAGGAATGAAGCCACATTTGAGGACAATATTGGATTAATGCAGCTGATTTTCAATTATTATAATTTCAGGAATGAGATTATATATTTATTTAAGAGTATTCAAAAGAACTTTCATACTTCCAAGTCAAATTTTGAAAAAAATGTCATAGCTGCAATTTCTTTATGATATATGAACATTAAAAGAGACCAACGGTAAGAATTGCAAATCTCAAAATATCATGAATTATGTGTTACTCCAAGTTTGAGAATTCTTGTAAATTGAATTTTAACAAAGTTAAGCTGAAATAAGCAAATGGAAAGCAAAAAATTAACTTAAAATGCTTTATCTTTCTACAAAACTAGTTCATTGCAACAACTTTTGACATGTTTTGTGTATATTTTAAATAATTCCAGGTTCCTTTTACATATATAAAAATCTTATTTTCTAGAACTTTCCATGCCGAAAGGTTGGTAAAAGTAAACAATATGAAGCACCAATGTTAGGTAACTTTTTTAAGCAGCTGATTCACAGTGTATGTTGTGTCAGGATCTATAAAAGTGAAAACAGTTTTGCTAAATATAAAATTAGATATGTATGCACTTCAAACCATAGAGGAAAAAAATTGCATACATTTATGCAAATCCTTCTCCAAAGGCAATATAATCAGCAAGATGTTATTTCAAATGATTATAAACATTACTAAAAAAAAAAAATGCATTGCTTACTGAAGCTGCTGTTAAAGTGAATTGGCCTTTTAGTTCAAAGTGAAGTAAAGGCCTAAAAAATAAACAAAGCCAAAAGCTACCTTTGCTATGATATCTATGTACATTTAACATAATGTGTTTTGGGGAATAGAATTTATTACCAGCTTTTTCAGTTAGAAGATTATATATATAATTTATCCTCCAACCTGCCAATTAGATTAATGTTTTTTGCATGGTTTGAAATGCATGCACATGGAGTTCAATCGCAATGAATGGTCATCTGTGCTTGAGATATTTCAAATATTCAAGTTTGATTTAAATCAGTTACATAATGCAATTCAAAATTGTCATCTTTTACCAAACCTTGCAATTCCAAAGATTTGTGCTTCCAAACAAACTACTTATTAAATTATGTTATACACACTTAAAAAAAATTATAATATTAATAAGATTTAAGAGATATTATACTAATTCGTAAATGAAAAGGATGGCTAATTACAAAGAATTAAAAAAAAGTTGCATGTTCAGTTTAATTTTCTTTCAATCTACAAATTTGAAAGTGGACATGAATTTCATTTCAGATGAAACCAAAAGGAAACTATATACAATAAATTAATATCACACACTGAGCAAAAAAAAAAAAAAAGAAGCAAATGAATTCACAAAAGATTACTCATTCAAGCTCTTCATCTTACATAACAGTTGATAAACAAATGCTTCACTGGGCATTATTGACTTCCAACTACAATATTTGAATGCTGTACATCTGAAGTACAATGAATGGCCCGATGTTTTGGGCACACACTTGATTTATGAACTTTTGAAAATGCACAGTCACATCATAAGATGGGGGGTGAGAGAGTACTGTTTCATATATGTCCAAGTATTTTCTGCGAGATACACAGAAAAGTGACAGCAATGGGAGCTTCTTTCATCACAAATGTTAGCTCTACAAAAATAAAACGCAAATTGAGCACCTCACTTTAATCTCAACAAAATAAGTATCAACAATTTACACAAACACTGCTTGAGAGCAATCAATGTTCAGTATTTTTCCAGGCATGGAATCTGGAGAATATAAAATGCAACAAGTAAAAAGATAGTTTCACAGGTTCAACAGAGGAATAATATACCTCCAGAAATTAGCTATGGACAAAAAATTGGGTGGAATGTTATTTCTCAAGACCTTTTCTTCACTCCTGATGCTGAAGTGGAACGATGGTGTTTTTTCTCTTCCCTGTCAACTCTCCTATCTGTGTTAATCACATACACTACAGGTGATTTGTCTTCACGACGTGACTTCATTTCTCTATCATTGTCTACACTACGCTTCCCTGATTCCTCATCATCTTTGTCTCCCTTCTGACGCCTACGACGTGATTCAGATGGACTATCATCAGGATATTCTCGCTTGCGGCTAGTTTTCTTTTCTTTAGGTTTCGCTTTTTCTGCATTTACTTCTACATCTTTGTGTAGCTTTTCTACAGAAACTTTATCACGGCTACCATTTCTTTCATCACTGCGTAAATCTCTCTCAGTTGGCTCACGAGGGCTTCTAGAAGAAGCTCCATCAGTGCGACGTCGTTTGTGTTCCCGATCAATATCCAAGGTATCGGCAGAGCGACGATGAGAGTGAGAATCTCGCCCTGAATCAGATGCTTCTCGATCTGGCATACTGTTGATTTGCCTTTCTTCTCTGCGTTTATCATCTTTCATACTGACTTGCTTTTCAGTCTCATTTTTAGCATTAGCCCGTAATGGGCTAGTATTTTCTGAACCAGATTTGTCCTCCTTTACTCTTACAACTTTTACCCTGTTGTTACTCTCCAAGCCATTCTGTTCATTTTCGGAACGTGGAGCTGACCGTTTATTTTGAGTGTAAGATGGCGAAACAGATGGACGTTCAGAAGATCCAGATTTTACTCGACTAAGTTCAATTTTGGTATCAGGTTTTGAATTCCTGTCTTTAGTGACATCAATAAGATTTTCATTTTCCCGTTTTTCAACTTTAGCAGCAGAATCATTTTTGGCAGGAGCTGCTGTTGCAATATGGCGAGTGGTTTCTTTCAGATGAAACTCGCTCTCAGGAATGAGAGATGCCTTTTTAGCTTTCAAAACACCCGAATAGCCAGTAGCCAATACAAATATATCAGGCCTTTTTTCTTTTTCTTCAATTTTTATTTTTTCCATTCTACGTTCAAGAGCTCCTCCCAAACTTTGTATCACAGGAAAATGAGGGGCGATTTTCCTAAGCACCAAGAGGCTATTTCTAATCTGGACATAGTCGCCAGAATCCAGGCATTTTAAAAGTGACTTAGTTATTTTAAAATGCCACTTATGACAGACATGGCGGTAATTTTCATAGTCCACATGGTCAACAGACGAATCCCCAGTTTTATCAGCAACTTTGAACTTGGTCATGAATCCAGGGAAATTTGCACACTCTTTATCAAATATTGCTTTGTCACTATGCCATCGCATCACAGTTTCTAACATGGAACACAGGAAAAGTCCATAACGGTTTGCTTCATTTTCTGTGCAAGATGCTACTGTCATTGTTATGTCACAAAATACTCGGTCATAGCAAAGCAAAGTAGAAAAGTTTGGTGTCTTTAAACAATGGATAAGAAGGACAAACTTTGCACAATATAGAGCATCTACTGGAGTGAAAATGCAACGAGGAAATAAACACAGCTGTAGGAACTGAGTAATAGTTTCATTCTTTGCAGCCCTGGATTGAAACCAGTCGTCTTTCTCGCACTTTAATCGAGCCATGATACGAGCGCAATGTTCCTGTTGCAATTTTTCTTCTTCGACTAGCTTGGTGATAAGGGCATCACACCTTTCACGGTCCTTCTTCTTCTTTCCAGCATCTTTGTTCTCCTCACTTTGAAGAACAGCCTTCAATTTATTTATTTCTCGTTCATAACTGCTAGTTGGAACTACAAGGTCATACATACTCAGAGACCAGAAAGTAACATAAAACTGAGGATTCAGGTCTTCCCATGCCTTTTTATGTGCCTGATTGGACTTTACTGATTGTACAATTGGAGAGGTTATAGACTCCACAATTTCAATGTATTTCTTCACACTTTGTTGAGTACTTAATGTTTTCATATTCTTATCTTGTTTACGAAGTTCTTCAAATTTTGAGTTCAAAATATGGTTTAATGAAGGCCTGGATAAGTAGAAGGCAACATCAGTTTGAATGTTATATTCAGTCAGCAATGCTGAGACAGAAGGAAGTCTGTTGGCATAGTCTTCCATGTTCAAATTGTTTGCGAGAAAACTACCATACTGCACAAGAGTATCTTGGCACTGATCATACAATTTACCTACTAACTTAACATGGCTATTATCACTCTCATGGTACAGGATACAATTTCTTTGCTGAGCCATCAATAAGCATAGTGGGATAGCTAAATCTTGATCAAGAAGCGATTCCTTTAAACGTTGGGAAGATTTCTTAACGTTCCTAAGTTGATTAAAATAACCACCTTCAGATCGCAATAATTCGCCACCAGTCATTGCTTCAAGCTGTTCTGCAGTCATCTCTTCAGTTGCTTCAATGCCAGCCATCTTCTGTACAACTTCTTTAAGAATCAACAAGTCAAGACTTTTGCCGGCAATAAGCTGATTCGCAACATGCTGCAAGAGTCCAGAAATATCGATTGGATACTTTTTAAATACAGCACCTCCAAAGTTAGCCAAACTTTGTAACCAGACTGATATGCTAGTACCATCATGTTTCATACGATCTTTTTCTGAATTTCCAAGAGCTTCAATGACACAATAAGCCAAGACATCGTAAGACAGGGAAGTCAGATACTTCAGAGAATCAATGACAGGGGCTATTAAGTTATCCCATGTTTGGATTTGGGATAAAATGTAATCAAAGATATAACCAGGATTACTGTGACTGAGTTTTCCGATTTGCCGACCTGATGGTTTAACATTTTCCTTGCTCAAACGTTTCATAATGTACTTCAATCTTTTAAGAATGTCAGCTTTAACTTTTATTAAAAGAGGATGTGAAGTATTTGCAGACGTTTTCCAATTGTAGTAAAACGTGTACCGATTCTGGTATGGAAAAAGCTTAAGCAAGCTCCACAGCTCTTCTGCCATGCAGCAATTGCATTCCAGCAAAGAAAGAGATGGTAAAAGAGAATGATCTATAACGTTTGATATAGCAGCAATGCCATAATCAGGAACTTCTGATTTAGTACTCATCCAGTATCGAGATAAGCGGATAATTTTTGCCATTAACACAGGATCAATATGCAACTGAGGTCCAAGAGCAACAATCATTTCACAGACATCATTAAATAATTCAGTAAAGCCCTCAATTTTTGTGATATTTACACTAGAGTCAAGTGTCAGAGGTGTACTTGCCCTGATCTGGGGAGTGAAACTATGCTTTCTAAAAAAATCATCAATAAGTACATGAATTAAACGGCACAATTTCTTGGCAATGAATAAATGAGATGTAGCATAATAGTCAGGAAAACAGCCCATAAGTTGGCGTGCATGCTCCCAGTCTCCAACATCAATTAAAGCAGCACACAAGCCCAACTTTTGGTTGTCTTCAACGTCGGATTTACTCTCCGTTTTAGCACTTTCTTTATTGGCGTCACTGGCTGCATTGGTAGACAGGCTATTTAACTGTTTCACATAAAGTTGAGCAGTGTCAAATTCTTGTTTATGCTCCTCAACTATTTTACTATCATTAGGAGTCAATAAAGAATATAACTGACTTAGCTGCATGACTTCAGCTTTCAACAAGAAAGCAGCAACTTGATACAAAGAAGCAGGAGTTTCCTTCAAATCACCATTTTGATAAAAACCAAATTTAAAACCTATCACCTGGCTTATTGTTTCTGAAGCTCCAAAATAAGAACGCAAGAGTTGGGTAAAATAGTTTGAAAATTGAGGCTTGCATTCAAAAGATTCCAAGATCACATCCAGAACTCGGTTTGGATCCAGATTAAAGCAACCAATTAAGGACTGAAGGACTTCTAATGAATGTTCAACATTTGGTTCTTGATCTAGGGGAGGATCCAACTCAGTAATTAATTTGGCATAACCTTCTATTTCTTCTCGATATAAATTATACTTCTGCTGTTTATAAAACAATCTTGTCTTTGTTTTAATAAATTTTGTCTGAGTATTTCGAAGTAATTTCATGATACCTGCATCACCAAGAGTTTCAAAGTCCAAGCGCTCCTTGAATACAAATTCAGGTACAATTTTGTTGTTGCAGAAACGGAGAAGACTGAAAAATCTTTCTCTGTATGCATGACCAGACTCACTGCACTGGGATTCGGTGTCTAATATATTCAAGATGTCAGCTATTAAAGATGGCAGTTCAGGATGCAAAGGCAGAATTTCACTCAGAGCTGATACTGCTGCTTCAGTTGTTACATCACCATGGATAGAATAGCTGCATAACTCATACAGTACAAAATTTAGGTCTTTTGGTTCACTACCAAATGCAAGACTGACATCTTGGAATTTTTCAAGAGCATTTTGGCAGAAGTTGACAAATTCAGAGCGCTCCTTTTCTCCCCATACTTTGAAGAATTCTGCTTTGAAAGGAGCCATGGTATTTACTGGCAATTCTTTTTTAAAAAACACTTTGTAAAAATTAAAGCTTTCTGTGAAGATGGCAAAGTCTCCTAAGGAAGGACATCCTTCTATTAGTTGTTTCAGTAGCTAAGAACTTCCTGCCAGCATCCTAAAAAGGAAGTTAAAATACATTATAATTTAAAATACGATAAAAATTATTGCACATTTTACAATACTGCATGATATAATGCATCAAATCATGCAACAGTACACATATTCACAAGCATTAATTTTTTAACGAAATAATTGATTCCCAACACTAAGTCCATGACAATAATTATTTCTCAATTGTATTCTTAACATGAATGAAAGAATTTTTTCTTTCTAAAGTGGTTACATATTTTAGAAAAGTATTTTATTCAAATTTATTCCCACATTTAAAAATAAGGGTGCTCAAGGTATATTATAGAATTATAATGAGTCAGTAAAAAGAAGGAAAAGCATAAAACAATAGAGAAATTTTGAATAAATTTGAAAGTTTATGATTAAAATAAAGAAAAATAAATAGCTACAATCTAACTAATTTAAATGCCTAAAATATTGTATATCTGTTATTATGTCTGTTCAAATAGCACAAGATCCAAAGTAAAGCAAATCAAAAGTATTTCTCAAAAACAGCATCATACTTAAAATGTGCTTGCTATTTTCTCTAACATATAACTTATTTTTGCTATGAAGAGTAAGAGAAAACTTAAGACAAATTTTTTTTTTACTCATTAACCCAACAAATACAAGCAATTATATTAAACTATTGGAAACTAAAATATTTTTTAAAGAATTTTTTTCTAAAATATTCTTTAAAGAATTAAACAAATGAGCATGGAATGCAGTAAAGCATCAATTATCCTAATACCGATCAGCCGAGAAACATCGGTAAATTGAAAGAGTTCTATGCTAAAAAAAGGACCATTCAGTGAAGAAGCTTTTCACTGTTTCGAGATGACTATGAAATAGTTAAAACAATCACAAGAATATGATGCTAATAAAACATTTGCAAGATTTAGCAGCAGAAAAAACAAGGCTCAGCTCTTAAACAACAAAAAATAATAATAAATTCTTTTCCTAAAATGTAGACCTACTTTCATGTACTACTACTTCATGTTAGGTACGTATGATACAAAATATATACAGTTTCAAGTTTAATATCACTGTTTCTTTGTTTCAGATTGCTCCTGTAACACAGACAATTTTTTTTTTTTATAAATGATCTGATAACCAAAAAATCAGTTATCCAAAACACTCCCAAATGTTTTGGATAATCAATGCTTCACTGTACAATCTCAAGCCCCTGCCCCCCAATGAAACTGAACAGTTAGAAAAAGTAAGATTTTCTTTGAAGTAAATAAGCTCAAAGTTACGGGGTTTCATTAACAACTTTCAATGCTTTCAGTCTGCATTCGGGAAAGAGGCAGCATTTTCATTTATATAAAAATGTTTGCACAATTTTACATTCTATGCATATGTTTTTTAATGTAAATCAAAGAATGTAACCTTCTTATTTTATTCATTTTTATTCTTTAATACCTTAACAAAGGAATATAAATGACACAAAGGTCAAGATTTAAACCAGGGCACTAAATGAAAATATCTGGCATCATTGAAAAAACAAAAATTCAATTTTTCAAAGCTGGTGTGTCTTCCAAGAAATGGAAAAGATGGAATTCTGAAGGTGTAAATGATATAGGCTAATTGAAAAATCTGGATTTTTGCAAAGAGTGCCATCATTTTGCAATATGCCATGTTCCAACTTGCCAGGTTCATTGCAAACGAATGGCACTTTAAGCAATTAGCAAGATTTTTCAATTTACCTATGACATATACACCATTTGGAAGGTGAATATTTAAAATTTTATCACTATTTTATGTATGAAAACAAAATATATATTTTCCTATTCAATATATTATATATAACAAGTAACTTAATGTGTTTTTATTTGAATAACTGTTAGAATTAGCATGTTTATATAAATGTATATATATTATTATTATATTATTCAGTTATATATATAGTAAAAAAAAACAAATATTAATTTGGTAATTTACACACACATGCACTAGATTTACAATGTACCTAATTATTAGAATTAAATTACCTTATCTATAATCATATACTTAAAATACAATTGAACACATGACATAAAACTATTAGCACTAATAATTAACCAAAAACAAACTTGAAAAAGGGAATCCTTATTTGAAATTCCAACAACCAAAAAAAGTGGCCAACTAGCCTGGGCACCAGTTCATTGTAATAGATTGATTGCTGATTTGATATTTTGGTTGTGTATAGTTACGATTATATATATAATAAAATATATGTATAAAAAAACCTGGATAATATAATATATATAAACATGCTATTTCTAACCCTTACTCTATATATATTATATAAAACTGGAATAAAAAGAATAAGTAAATTAGCAATTACAACTCATCTAATGAGAATTGCTTAAAATGAGTGTTTTCTGCCATGCCACATAAAAAAACCAGAAGGAAATACAAGTTGAACAAATTCCATACGTTATGCATAAAACCAAAGTGAGTGAATAATAATATCAACAATAATAAAAGGAAACAGTAAGATTCAATATATAAAAAGAATATCCTACTATCCCCTCATCAACTATTTTGTAATTTTCAACTATCCAATAATATGCATCAAAAATTTTAGCTTTTCAGTTTTTTGGGGATGCATTTTATTGTATTGAGTAATAATTCAAGAGTGTTTTTATACAAATGTACATACTGGCAAAATGTTTAAGATTATTTGGAAAAAAAATTAATACTCTGCAAAATTGTGTATTTTGATTTTTTTTTAATTTAATGATTTTTGTTCAGATCATTAAAATAGATATGTCAAGTGGACAAAATTGAGCATTTTCAACACCATTTGCTTTTGCATTTAATCCAGGTCTTATGACCGCTGAAGCTACTTGCGAGCTTTGTGTTATATATTGAGAAGAAATGCCTCAATATACCATCAGCTGATGGCTTTCGCATTCAAAAGAGTGACTGAACAAACCTTTTTGTCACACAACTGGGGGATATTTAAAAAAATAATAAATATGAAAAATGAACATGAAACTCAACCCAATACAATCTCTATAAATAGTATCTTTTCAGAAAACCTAAATGAATGGAAATTTAAAAAATTGCTCTGCTCATTGAATACTGGGAGAAGAATCAGATCTTTCAGATCAAACTATAAAAGTTTTGCCTAGATCATCAAATAAACAAGTGTTGCATAATCACAATTGAAGAATAGATACTACTGATTGCTATAGTCAATGGCAACTCAAGTCTAGACTTTTAAAAGCTACAAAGTGAATCTTTACCCTCAGTTAAATAATTCTGACTGTGATCCTAAGGCATTTAAGAGTAACCAGTAAATTCGAACAGAATCTAGTTTCAAATGTCCATATCAATATTCTGTGTAATACAACTCTCTATTTAAAGTAAAGATTATTTAATTATATTGATTTTTTCCTTTAGTTCTAAGGCATAAGGAAAACTAATAGACATTTAAACAAAGGTGCAGTTGCTCATAACTTTTTCCTAGCCGCCAAGTTGAGTATCATTAACAACAGTCATGAAAATTTTACTATGAGCTAACTAGTAAAACTGAGAGATACTTGTTAAAATTCAGCTTATTAACTTCTCTAAAGTAATAGATTATTACTTATTAAACTTTCTCAGATTTCATCCATTGTATTTTACTATTCAGGTAAGTATTTATTTATTTATTTTTTGTTATGTTTCAATATGGAACCTATGGAATTTAAATGAACATAATGCAATATTCGATCTTTAAATCTGATATGTTGCTAAAGATTTTGATCTTCCATACAAAACAATGTTGACCATTTCCAATGGCTGAATTTAATTATTAAGGAATCAAAGACTTTAATAAAATGATAATCTAGCATAAAAAAAGAAGAAAATGATAGTATTTTATAGGGGGGGGGAAAATCATGCTTAGTTTTCATAACTGTAAGCCCACTCTGGTTTTGCTAACATTATCTTTTATGAAAACATAATTTTACAAAAATGTTACCATTCTACTTATTTTCATCAAAACAAAAAGAAACCACTTGAGCAAATAAAAGTTGTATAGTTGAGCAAAATGGTTTATCAATATATCCACTAAGACAACTAAGAGTTACAAAAGAAAGGCAGTTAGCAGCTCATTGGAATTAGATTTGCAAGAACTTTATTTAATTGTTTTTTCCCCATGAGGTAAAAATGAAATTAATGACTATACAAGAACAATTTAATAGACTGATTATTAACCCTTTGATTCCTAAGGCCATTGGAATAAAGGGACCTCAAAACATGGGAATGCCCGAGCTCCTCTATCAAAGATAAGGGAAATTTACGCCCCCCCCCCCACGAAAACTACATTGACAGCTGGCACTGTCCTAATTCTAAGAATCCCCCTCCTTTTCCCCAAATACATCTGTGCGAGCCACTTTAACGAAGAAAGCACGCACCACAGGTGTGAAATCAATCATACTTCACGAAAGGAAGTGGAAATTTTAAAGTGATATTTGGACAGCTATCGCCTTTTGCCCACGTATGGGACGGTCCCGTATCGAGAGTTAAGGGAGAATTTTTGCAAACTAATTTTAAACCTAACTGTTGCATAATTTATTGAACTACAATGGAATAAGAAACAAACAAACAAAAAGCAATGTTGTAGCAGTTTCATCAATTCATATGGCCCATCAAAAAGAATATGAAGCAGAATCTTATAAAGGGTGAAATCGTTAGCATTAAAAATAAGCTTTTAAATGAAAATTTTAGAAACCAGTATTTAACATTAATTCAGAACTATACCACTATTATGATCAAAACAGTAGCTTTAATTATTTTAGTTAAATTTTAATTTAATGTAACTAATGTGGAGCTTCAATACCGAATATTTCTATAAGTAATAAATGGAATTTATATCACTATTTTGAAATTTATAACTGAACAAATTTTAAATTCTTTTTGACTTAATAACTGTACATAATGCATTATTCTTTTCTTCAAAAAATTTAAACATTCTTCTCTTTTATTCATATTTATTAACTAGCCGCCTACAGCGAGCAGCTGGTTCGCCTTGCTTATTAGTTAAAATGATTCAGTTATATCAGTACAATTTTAAATTAGCAAGTTGTTTTAATTAGTTATTTTTATATTTTTCATTAATAATTTAGAATTACAGCTATCTGATAAAGTAATTTCTAACTGAAGTTTCTGATCATAATAAACTGTTAGCCTTGAAAGATGATAGATAAAACTGAGGGTTTCAACAAATGACTACTATAAACTAAGTGAAATGTTTAAAATCTTGAATTTTTAGATGAAATAGCTCCAAAATCAAAAATGAAATTCAAATGCATCCAGAATAAAATAATAGATAGATCATTTTCAGTAACATCAAGTCAAACTTCAAAGTTTATCAGTAAGTAAATGAAATCTAATTTCGACAGAATTTAAAATGAATGCAATTATCCACTGCCACCTTTCAAATATTGCTTTGAACTTCTTGTAACATTATTGAAGCAATTTGAAGTGCATTTTAATTCCAAGTAAATATGTTATAATTAATGTAATTTCAAATCTGATATTTCAATAAAAATAAAGTATTATTTGAAATTAAAAAAAATCCTGCAACTCAAGCAAATATTAGATTATTTGAAATATAATTATATTGTGATATCAGAAAACATTTAATTTCTGTGCAAAAAACTATTTAAATGTTTTTTTAATGTAATGTTCCATATTCTGTTCTATTTGTGTATTCTATAAGTGAGTTTTTTTAAACTCCTATATTAGAATATTAGGTTTAGCCTATAATTAGAATCAATACTAAAAATTTGATAAAAACTCACAGAAAGTGTTTTACTTACCAAATACATTTAAAATTTGATTTTTTTTTTAAAAAATGTCAAAATTTGCTATCCATAATTCATTTAAAAGTTCATTAAAACCAAAAATATTAAAAAAAAAGTGAGCTATGAAATTTCCCCTCTCCAAACCCTCTATAACCTGTTTTTGCTCCCAGCTCTTTCCCTTTACCTTCGGTCGCCTCTGTTTGGTCAAAAACAGAAACGGTCTTCTTGAGCGACCTTGACCGCAGTTAATGACAAACACCTTGTAAAATTGAAACTAATTATCGCACAGTACTCATACTTATATCATTGAAAAGATAATTGCTTGCACTTTAAATTGGTATAAAAATAATTTTCATGCGTCGATTCTTTCGAAGTTACTGACGAAAAAAGGCCAAATACGTCAAAAGTTGGCTTAATTTCGAAATAATTAAAATTTCAATAAAAAATTGAAAAGAATGGCTCCGAGGTGCACATCTTAGCATCTAAAGTATATATGTGCCAAATTTGGTAGCTCAACATTCTACAGTCTGTTCTGTAGAGCGCCAACAGACATACAAACATTCATCTTTATTAGTATTAGAGATATTTGGTTATTCAGCACTGAAAATCTTCATCAAGATAAAACACTCAACAGACAAATTCGGGTTATTTATTTCTAGACTGAAAGATAATGCATTTAGTTAAAAAATACCTTTAATATACCTCATTTCTTCTATAAAATTTGCTGCAGGCAAAAAGCACGTTCTACTGACCACCAAAACCTTTCTTTTTTTTTTTAATGGACATAGAAGTTACACAATTTGAAAAAAGAAGTATTCTATTTTCAGATCAATAGTTTGCAGCAATACATTTACAAGCAACTTTCAAAGATTTCTTAACATCTAATTAAATTTTCTGAGTCTACAAAGGGATTACCAAAAATCCCAATGCACTCAAAAATTTTGACTAGCTCAGCAGCAAATGTTACAAAAATCCCTTGATTATATGCAGTGTTCTATTAAAATCTCTATTGAAAGGTATTCATGTTTAATTATACTCTTCCAACAAAATAACAAAAGAGTCCAACAAAGGATAGGGTCAGTTGGGATAAAATGGGTAGTCAAAATATATGGCTTACAAAACAACAGATTTTTAATTATATTCCTAGTTTTTTAATTATATTTATAGTTAGCTGTTCAGACTTCCATTCCTCAACTGATATTCTTTCACAGTTTCTTTATAAGTGAGTGATAACACATTAAACAGAAGGGGACAAGTTTATGCTATATGTTCTAACTTTCACTGCCAAGGCCAGATTATTGAAGAATTTTTAATATAGTGGCATAATATCTTTTTTTTTTTACATTTATGCTGCTGCCTAAACTTGCAGCAAAGATTTTTTTTTTCTTGTTTTAATCTCATATTTAGAAAATAGGGTAAAATGGGTATATGGTTAGGCTTAACATTCTGCATCTTGTGTAGGATAGATACAGCATCTTTTTCTTTAAATAAATAATTCATTTATGATAAATTGAAAATTAATGAAACATAAATATTCCATATCATAACTAGTTTTAAAAAATCCTGCATGTAAAGGATCAGGAAAATTACCAGTTTTCTCTCATGAGGAGGAGTACATAATTGTTTAATCTTTAAAATTTATGGCGAGATATGGTTATCAAAGGGATCTAAAGTGTTATAGTTAACCTAAAAGCAATTCCACACAAAATAACACTTTCTTTGGCAGATGCCAAAAGTTTGCAACCAGATGTTTCTGTTTTCTCTGATATGCCTTCAAGTTCTCAGAACCTGTCTTTGTCTCCACCTCAAGAGTTGTACAAAGCACAATTTCTTCAACATTCAAAGATTTGAAATGTGCAAAATTGTCAGTAATATCACTAAAAGCTTTGAATTTCACAACTGCATACACAAATAATTCAAAGCAAAAATGCAAATGTGTGTAGACAAGGGCTGGTGAAATTTTAACAAGTGAAGATGTAATAGAAAGGCTACAGATTGAAAGAGAAAATAGCAATATAATTTCCTTGCAGAAGAAGTATCTTTAAATGATATTACAGAAAATACAGTTGTGAGACGAAGTCTAACAGTAGGTGCCTGGTTAAAAGCATTATATTTGAGGAAAAAAGCAAGTCAAAATTCATTGGCAAAATTATGGACGTTGAAGGAAATACCTGTAAAATGAAGTATTTGCAAAATTTAAGATTGACAACTTTCATTTTTCTGGTTGCAGATGACACAGATTACATCAAAGATGATCAAATAATAAAATTTTTGAATGAGCCACACTTTAATAATAGAGGTCATTAATTTTTTGAGGAATAGCAGATACAGAATCATATGTTGGGGGTTGTTTTGCCAAATTTACTGTATAATTTGAGCCTTTTTAAATAAATTAATAAAAAAATTATTTAAATTTGACTTTTACTGTTATTGTATCTCTGTATACTGCAACAATTTATTTTTCTAACATTTGCTACTGTATCAGATTTGCATACCCATTTTTATTTCAGAGTATACCCATTTTCACCTGGGTGGAGTAAAATTGGTATACAAAACATATGGTTAAAAACTATCTCTCAGCAAACATATATATATCAAATTACTAATGAAACTTACTTAATTTTACTCTTAAGATGTGTAATGTATAGAAAAAAACAAAAAAGGCTTTAAAAAGTAATATTTTGACAATACTTTTTAAATGAAAAGCTAAAAGTAAGGTATTTTCTACGCATTTTACTCCACCTGACCCTAATAGGAGAGGATTTAGCACTATATATTTTGTGAATATATCTGAATACACGCATTAGGAGCTGCACCTAACTTGGACATTTCATAAAAACTTAGAATTCTTACGATGGATTTTTGAGATAATAAAATGCTTAACATTTAAAAAACAATCGATTTCCGAAGTTTTATACACTTATATTTTAAAAGCTTTATTAAAGCTTTTTTTTTATTTACTTAGAAACAATGTGGTGGAATAGCAAGTTTAGGTCTCAAAATCCATGATACATAATGGCCCAAGAGCACTCTGCTTGTGCTCTTTCGCCATTTTTTGTAATTCTAGTTTTTACACATATAACTCAAAACTGCAAATAATAAATTACAATGGACTTGATCTAATTGTCTTCTGACCTTTTCAGAGTCTTTCTATAGTGTTTCCTTTTGTAATCAGGTTTTTCCTTTTGTAATCAGAGAAATTTTAACAAAACACCAAGATCTTCCTTTAGGTTTTTGACAATATCCTTTATCATAAATCCACAAACACTGTCCTTACTCAGCTTAATTTTTGAATGAATGTCATCTCAGATGCCAGAAATGGATTCCAACATCCATTTAAATATCATATGTCTCTAAGTGAATTTTATCTTTTTCTAACTCACATGCTAATGAATTACAAATTTCGTATTGGATAACTGCAAAACATTAATTTTCAAAAATAGAAAGAATGACTAACTTATTTTAAAACTTTTTTTCATTTTCCAATTCAAAATAATAAGTTTCTAAACCTGCATATATTGTTCAACCCATCTGCATAAAAATCAAGTACTGCATATATATAAAAATGTAGGTGATTTTTTTAAAGCATTTCAAAAAATTCAGAGTATATAAAATGTGAAAAAAAAAAAAAATCAGAAAGCTCAACTATTAAAAAATTTGTGATAGTTAACTGATATTTCATTACAATGTAAATAAGTTCAACGAAAAGTAGACATACAATTAAAACAAAGACAAAATGTTTTGATTAAAATCTACATCCCCCTTCCAGTATGTCATGGTGTATTATCATTGCGAAATGACAAATCTTGATCAAAGTGTACTGAATTATGTTGCATTTTTAAATGCTAATTGGGTTTTAATTAATTTTTTACTAAAATTTTAATATTAAAATTTAAAAAAATTTCTGTTTAATGCTAGAATATTATTCAAACTGATATAAAGGTTTCTGATATAAAAAGAAAACTCTTCATACATGCTAAAAATTAAATTTTTAGCTATCATTTACCGTTGGAAAATATTTCAACAGATTTCCTTTTTCACTGATATGCTTATTACAAACACCAAAGGCATTTTTGATTAGGTGGCATATCAAACTGCATTAGGCTAATTTTAATTTAATAATCCATTAGAATCTTTCATATGCTTCAACTCTTTGCACTTGGAAATTAATTGGATGCATAATTATTCACTGAATACAAGGGCTCATTTTATTGCTTCTAAAAGTAATTGTACAAGTTGATTTTTTCCGACAAATTAATCTGCAACTTCTTACAAATGAGTAGATATCATTAACTTTTTTAATTATTGAAATTATGATATATCAAAAATGATGAACTGTCTTAAATAGCACCCGAGAGGAGGCATCCCAGCTAAAGGGTTAAGTTATAAAATGAATGTAAGTGTAACCATTACAAATAATCAGATTTTGAAAATCTGCTATTCTTGTGTCCAAAAGCAATCTGAAATAACTGTATGTAATATGTAATTTTAGGATTGACTTATGTGAAATCGTTATTTAGAAAAAATCACCTTTGAGTATGATAACGATAATTTGTCTCAAGTAAGCATACTTGAAAGCTACAATTTTTAAAAATAGAGCAGACATTAATAAAAAAATTGTTCATTATACCTGAAAGCCGATTAATCAAAGATAAGCAAATAATATTTAAAAAAAAAATGCGCTAAATGGAATTATTTAGATGGCAAAGGAAATATATAATAACCAGGGAACATTTTGTAGTTTCATTTTCATTTATATAAATTTAAGCAACAAACTTTCACCGACCATAATAATTAACTTTTATATTGAAGATATTTTTACAAACATTATTCTTTGGAATGATCGTTTACTATATGATACTTAAAAAATCTGATTCCAAAATCAATAGTTGCAATTTATTTTATAAATCTATGTCTTAAACATTAAAAGAAACTTGCTAAAGGACGCCTACAAAACTGGATCCCAAAGAAACAAAAATATGACCTCACAAAAATGTGCGACTTTATTTCCAACAATTCTGGGTTTCAAAATACAGTAAATTTTCGATTATCTGGCATTCAAGTATCAGGAAAGCTCAACTATCTGGAAAAATTAGAAAATGAGCTTTTCTAAAAATTTTACATCCGTGCACCAAAATTTACCACTCGCAGGCCCACATGTTCCATTCACGCGGACAATTTATTTCTGGAATACAGTGTCCGCTCTGCATGGAGGGACGTAGAAGGAAAAAAAGCAATATACAGTACTGTGACATACACAGACTTGTTTTATGGAGAGTTCAAAAACAAAAGTGAGAACAAAGAAAAAAGTTCCTCACCTTTCACCTAAAAGTGAATCAACAACAACAAAAAAAAAGTAGGGAGAGAATCGGTAAAAAAAAGCAGCTCATGGGGGTTACTCAAGATTGGTAAGTCTCTTTCTTTTCCCTTATTTATTTACTCTCCGAATACCGGCAGATGCCGATTCCGATTACGTAATATCACATGCGGGAGAATTGGAGGCGCGTGTATTGCTCATAACCCTTGCGATTTTTTAAAAAGATAATTAGTTTTGATATTTAATCTAGAACTTGTTTATAATCACTTAAAAGAGTTTTATTATGCTTGCTGAGTAGAATATTTTTCAGTTTCATCAGTTTTTTTATACGTTTATATTTTTACAATCTATATATTTACGGTAAAAATTCGGCTACAGATCATACTTTTTTTAATCATCAATGTTAAAGTAAAATCTTCATAATATGTTTTGTAAATACAATGTTATGGAAGATACAGAAGTATTCTTAAAAATTATATTTAATACATATTTCAAAATGACAGAAACAAATTCTTTGGCCGAAAATATCTATGAAAAAAAAAGGCTACAATCCCCCCCCCCCCCCCATTTTTCCCGTCACGCTCAACTATCCAGAATTTTCAGGTATCCGTGAACTGGAGTTTCCCGAGCATGCCAGTTAGTTAAGCTTTTACTGTAAACTGATTTCAAAACACTGTTAGAAATAATATTAAAAGTTTGCCATTTAATTAAGAAACTGACACACATCTGTTATTCGTAGAAAATACCAATCCTTAGAACTCAAGGCATTTCCCAATTTCTAAAAATTGTCAATACAACTGGATGCAGCTATGCAAGTATGAACCAACCACTATTTTGTGGATTTCAAATTCACTATTTTAAATTGTAGCTAAAAGTGAATAGTTAGTTATGTAAAACAGAATTAATTCCTTTATAGTGCAATTATTAATTTTAGAATAATGCAACATTTTAGTACATTACTAAGAAAGGAAATTTTCTGTTCATACGAAAAAGGAAAATGTTATGTTCAACCAATCAGAAAACATGATTTTGGTGACATATAAAGTTTAGTAATTAATTTCTCTAAATTAGGAATAATATGGCCTTTACAAACTACGAAAATACTTTACATTTAAAAAAAAAAAAACTAGCTTTATTATTATTATTTTTATCTGAAAAAGAGGAGTTTTATTTTGGAATATATTCTTCGAAGTTTCTTGAGGACTAAAAAATTTTTTTAACTGCATATGGAAATTAGCAAAATTTGCAGCCCAGAATGAAATTGTGGAACTTTTTAGATACTGATAGATACTCTGGTAAAGCTACCACACTACCTTAAAGTCCTCTAAACACTACAGAAAATGGATTCTACCATTCAGGTTTGTTTGCAAACATAACGATGAAAATTCACAAGAAATTAATTCAATTGTAACAATTAATGTGTATAAATATATTGTATAAAACAAAATCAATAAAAAAACTTAGCATCTCCCACAACTTTACAGAGGAGTGAGATGACTTAGTAACATAATTATCCCAGTCTTGTTTTTGAAACTTATTTTTTTAGACGATTGTTATTTCTCCAGAAAATCAAAAGTTGGTGATGAAGAAAAAGAAATAATATTTTGAATAATTATAATAATGCTTTACAATGCTGCAGGCCCATTATTCAAGAAAGTTGATGAAAAAAGATTTTGTCTGACAATCTCGTCCAATTGAACAGTATAACATAAAAGTGGGAAGAGTTGATTGATGTGAAAATTTAGCAGCCTATTACAGGATTGGTATCCATGGAAAAATATAAAAATTCTAATATTTACTAATCAAGTTGATATAACCTTGACAAATATGTCGGAAATATCAAGATTGTCTATTACTCAAAATATATATATATCTTGGATTTTAGATGTGAATTTGCATTATTTCTTTTGCACACTCCCTTTGAAAGGGAAGTGGAAATTTATTATCCAGTTACAGATCAGCAATAGGAAGACCTAGTATGCTCAGTATTTAAAAGCAATTATGTGGAGAAGGTGGGCCTTTTTTTATGAAGTCTGAAGCAAACAGTGAACTGCATTATAAGCATAGTCTGACTGTTTATCAATGCAAAGTTTGTAATATAGTGTACTTCATGACTGTAGTAAACTTTTCGTGCTAGAAGCTATTTACTGCAAATATTCAGTTATTTTTTAAAAGAAATATATCTTAAAATTTGATAATAAATTACCAGTTAAGTGATTTACAGCTTTACAAAACACATAAAAACTAAAATAGTTTTCCAGCTTTCAACTCTAAGGTATTTCTCAAATGTTCAATTGAACTCGCTTAAAATAAGTACTCTTATCCCACTAACATTGTGTGAACACAACACTCGATTTTTCAAAAGCTAAGACGATCTTTGCCAATTTTACTATAAATTAATGTTATATAGGTTCAAATCAACAATTAATATTATTTGTATAGTAAAAAAAAATCATCCCTTATATTCTTGGCATTTAATGGAGTTAGTAAAATCTTGATAATTCATTTTTAGGATTCTCTTTATGTATGTCGAAATTCTTTTTTAATGGTTTCTTTTTTTTTTCTTTTTGCACTTTCATAATTTTGTCAGTTTCATTTGAATGTTGATTTTGTATTCTAAATGCTTACAAAATAATAATAAAAAAAGTTTTTCAAGGTTAACAAATTTTATTGCTATGCTGATTAAAGCATTAGAAAGAAGTCAATCAATTTGAACCACAATTGTTTTTTTACAGCTGTACTAGGATGCACAATGCCCTCATAGTGTAGCGAGCAAAATGAACAGGGTTTGCACAAAAAAGCTGGGAGGATCACATAAAAAGCCATAAAGTCTATGTGGATGTTAAGGATAGACTTTTGTTAATTTAGGAGCAAGATACCTGAAGTTGCTAATTCAAGACAGTTATTTACATCCAGTTAGTCACAGCAATAAATCTATACTTTGATTAATTTAATAGAATTCTACTTCTTTCAACATAGAACCTCCTTTTTTATGAATACCAGAGTCTCCTGTCACAAAGCAGGCAGTAATGGATGATAGAACAGAAGCCAACCATGTATTGTAATTCGTTTCCCACCAGCACTTGGAACGACACTCATCTTTGAATTCCAATTAGTGATGCAACGAATAGTACTTTTACCCACTTTTTACAAATATTTCACGCTCGATTGTAAATAAAATATTTCTCAAATTTTAATTGAAAAAAATTAAAGACTAATAAAATTGATTTTTCTTTATTATTTTTAAAAATGTTAACACCTTGATGTATTTTTGTAATATTCTAAATACCTTAATTACAAAAATAAAATAACCATCTTCATTTTGGGACTGTTTCAAAGAAATAAAAGAGTCATAATTGCAGAACATGGCAATCACAAATACAGAAGAAAATTCAGTGGATAAACTAAATTAATAAAAGTAAATTCCTATTTTCATAAAGCACTTATAATAGCTAGGATGAAGTGTCTACTTAATTGTTGGAGGGGGGGGGGGGAAGTGTGGAAAAATTTCCAAGATTTACAAATTAAGTAAGAAATTAATTCTGGAATATTCTTTGTTAAATACATTTAAAAGCATATTTTTAAAAAATTATCTTGCATTTATTTGTCTGAATATCTGATTAGTATTCAGCTACATCAAATGTTCCACAAAAGGGCGGAATATCAAATATTTGCTACAGCCCTAACATCAATCTCTCTTAAAAATTACTTAAGCACATGAAACTATGTTCTTCATCTTTAATCTTTCAGTGGGGGCACCTGAACAAATTTTACGACAAATAGGATTTTTCATATCCTATTCTCACATGCAGTTTCAAAACTGTCAGAAGGTAATTTCTATTCCTTCATACAACCTCTCTCCTCAGGATTAAAAGGGTCTGTCTGAATTTCAAGGTAAAATTTCAGTGTATTCTTTGATTCCATACTGTCTTGTGCTTCAGTCGTAAAGTTTCCATCACTCATGCAATTTGATAATTTTATCACGTCTTAACATTTTATTTTGGAAATTAAATATCCAACGTGCATTACAGTGAATTAATACTTCATTTTACACAGTCAAAAATATTTAATATGCAATAAGCCTGCTAATAATCCAAGTCAAATCTTATCATTGCCAAATGACATTACCAAGTCTTTAATCTAAATTATGCATCATCACCTGAAAAGGCAAGTGAATAGCAACCAGCATTGAGACAAGGAACTTATGGTTTGTATGTGAAGAATGAAAAAGATCACCAGCATCCATGAAATGCAATAGGTGCAACAGATATACTTGCAAGCATCACTCTCTAACAAAAGATCAATGTTTTGAATGCAAGGTCAGTTATTAGAAACTAACAATAAGTCCTATGTTGCATAATCTTAGATTTTCTTATGGTGTTCTTTTATTGTATATTGCTTATTGTCTTTTTACAAAATAATCTTATTATTCTTCATTACTTTCTCTTATTTCAGAATAATTTTAGAGTTTGCAAATAGTATAAATATTTAATTTTAGATTAGCTTTTCTGACTTGTATCTTATTATTACAAAATATCTTGCAATTGCCATAGTATAAGGGAAGAAAATTTCTGTGACATAAAAAGTATGATAAGGACCTTCGTGTAAGAAATTATGGCATGCCCGCTGATAGGTTAAGTGAAAATCATCTAAACAAATCAGGCCTTGTATGCTACCTTTAGATGGCTAAATTATAAAGGTGGATTACACAAGAAAAGTTTCAATATAACTCCTCCCCCACACACCAATATATATATATATATATATTGGGATGAAATACAGAAATGAACAAGCGCTATCAAGAAATACTATATATGCAATGAAGACCAATTATACAACTCATAAGGTTTTGTATTTTGATGAAGCTGCTTAGCAACTTCATAATTTTTTTAAATCTTAATATAAATAAAAGTCATTGTGGGTATGTATGTATCAGGGGTGATTGTGGCTTCATGAAAAAATACCTGAAATTTTAGCAGGAAAATTATGTTTAAGGAACAGATATGTATTTATTCATTACAGCACAGATTCAACTTTTGCATGCAATTTTTAATATGCTTTTTTCACATAAGAAATTGATTTAATTCATTTTGTCTTAGTTCATGAGTTTTCAATAACATTCTATAACACACATGAAAAGAAACCATCAAAATTGATAACAAAACAATATTTAAAATATAATAACAATTTGTATGAATAGCATTAATGAATGTGTATGTATATAAATTCTTATGGGACCATTCTTAAGTGAGATAGATATTCTTAGTTATGGTATGGCATTTTCTAAAAAAATCATTTGGATCGACTCAGCATAATCCAAAGTAAACAACAAGAATATATAAAAAAAAATTTCCACTAAACCCAAATTCCCCCCCCCCCTGGTTTTTCATATTTCTTATAAAAATATTCCATATTACTAAAAATAATTACTCATGAAACGATTTTTTAAAAAGTCAAAAGTAGGACTTTAATTAATTTTAAATAAAACATTTCATCCTAGAACTCTGTAGTATGGATTATAATTTGTGTAGGCCGTAGTAGAAGCAGAAATTGCATAGAAACTACAGAGAATCAATAGTAGTTTGAGTCTTTGGCACTCTTAAGTTTTAAAAAATAAGTTTATCAGAAAATAACAGAATTCTGGTATTAAGGATGAAGAAAATACTGGAACACAATCACCCCTGATGCATGTTCTACATCTCCTAAACCACAGCACTGGTTTCAACCAAACTTTGCACACTTATTAAGGGGAAGATTACTGTCAACTTTTCAAAGTGCAAATGTTAATTAAACAGTCAATTAATTAGAAATTAACAGAAACCGTTTTTCCACAGTAACTTCACAGCAAATTATCCCTCAAAAATTATTTTTATACCATCTTGAAGTTCAAATTTTTATCATTTCAATGATACCAATTTTATGTCTGTGACATTTTTTCTTCAATTCTTATTAATTTTTCCAAAATTTATTAAACTGTAAATTACCTGCAGACGATTTAGAAATAACACAAATTTATAGCTATTCCGTTGCTAGGCAACGGTTGGACTTTAAACTAATATACCTTTATTTCTGAAATTTTTACTTATTTTTATAAATATATTTTATGTAAGATTTATTAAAATTTCAGTTAATTGGAAATTAAGCAAGATATGGCATTTTCTGTGATATTTTTCAAAAATATGCATTATGTCAAAAAACTATTTTTACACATATTTAAAGTTAAAAAAATAATCTTTTCAAGACAGAAGTTTCATTTCCGTTTAATTCATTGCCCTCATTTTAAAAATTTTTCAAAAATTAAATTGTGTATAAAATTTAATATTTCTCAAAAAAATTGTAATTTTTTTTCATTGGTGAAGAACAAGAATACATAAGAAGAACTGCTGCTAACTCACATTGGAAGAATTCTGGATGAATATTAATTTTATTCATATTTATTTCAACGCTTTTTCTTAATTAAATATTTGCTATGTAATTAATTGCCCCAAAACATCCGTTAAAATCTTTCTTATACTGCAAGGTTTATGAACAAAATTTGAAGTACCTATGCAACAAATATTAATAACTTATGGAGAAAATTAGCTATCAATGGTTTTTAAAAATCATCTGGTTCAATTGATATTCTCATTTTAATTATAAAATGCTTCAGAAAATAAAATGATTTTGGGTAAAAAGTAGTTTTTAACCTCAAAAATATTAGACATGAAAGTATTTTAATCCCGAGCAACGCCGGGCATTCCATATAAAACCTCATTGCAATGTTACTATGAATGAAATGTCACTCATGCTTACTTTAATCAGATTATGACAATCTTTAATGTTCTATTTACATACATGTCAAATTTTCCTATACTTTTCAAAAAACTCATTTTTTTAAGTTACTTTTTAAATTAAACTATAATTTATAGTTTAATTTAAAAAGGAAGTCTAGCTATTCTTTCATCCAAGCAAAAACTTTAGATTTTAAAATGGAATTTTTTCTAAATAAAATAATTCAATTTCACATACCAAAATTTTTGAATGCCTTAAGACAGACTAAAATGACTACCATAATTTTTTTTGAAAGGATGGGACACTTTTTATGTGCTTCTTAAAAGAAATATCTATTAAAAAATTAACCTCTATAACATGTATCGTACCAATAGGAATAGTAATAATAGAAGATTAGCTCTGTTGTGAGTTAGCTACTTTAGTTTAACACTCATAAAACATATTCCTGCAAACAGTAATGTGATTCTGAAAAATTTTACTTGAGCATCGAGAATATCTTATTTTCAATGATTATATCAAACTCTACATGCAGAACCGGACAGAAATATAGTGAAAAAGATTTGAACAGTGAAGAATTTGCAGATGTGCAAAGAGCTACAGCCTACTAAATAGAAGAAAGGTTTAAAACAATTATCTTTCACATTTGTTGATGTCGAATACATAAGTGTGAATTGGCTTCAGTTTAAGTTTTAAGACAGCAAAAAATTAGAAACAAAATCTTAACTGCTGATGATTTATTTAATAAATAGAGCAATATTTTTATGGCATAGCTCCTTAAATGAAAGCAAAATTACTGTGAATTTTTATGTCCAGAAATATATTTTGAGCTAATCAGAATATACAGGTTCATTACTTTTGAGCAATTTTTTAAAAATTACCACCAGTAAACACTATTTTGATCATCATCATCCATAAAAAAATTAATATCGTGATTGCCAAATTACAAAAACCTGAAATAAAGGCTTAATATTTTTTTTTAAATCAAGAATTAACAAATTAATACATTACTGACTGCCTTACTTAAAATCGACTAACTCATTTATCTTTTATTTAGATTCATATCATATTAAAAGTAAACTTAATTTAATGCAGTACACCCCCATATAACACATAAAATGGATAAATTTGTGCACGTGTTTATAAAATAACATGCAGACACATATGTATTAATATAAATCTAAATGAACAGATAATTTTTGTAATTGTACTTTTAATTATTTTCACAAAAGGTCTCATCTTATTTGAATCTCTAAAGTCAAAGGATCAAGTGCTTAAATTTAACATACATTTCTTAAGTACAAATATCTCATTGAAATCCCATTCAAATTTTATCATTTCAATTGAAAATAAGTGTACTCTTAGTAAAACAGAATAAATACAACAAATGTGAATGTGTAAAAAAAAATACAGAATAATCGAACAATAGTGTGCAAGTATTTGCCATATTTGCAAATAAATCTATTTATTCTTATGACACAAGAAGTGCAAAGAAAAAAATAAACATTTAAAACGTTAAAAAACAAAAATATAACTATACCGTATTTTCTTTACAAAAATTCTCAATTTTTTTTCAACACTTCAGTAAATCATAACCTTGAAATCTGACTTATCTAAAGAATAGAAAGTAGAGACAGGAATGATTAACTTGAAATAATAAAGATAATTTTAACATAACATATTACAAAAACAGAACAATGAAATATGTACAAGAAAATCTTTTAAATAAAAATGCTATTTGTATTTGATATTTCAGAATCGAATTTAACATCAGTCATGCACTGTTTGAAGACAACAGACTTTTCTCAACAAACATAAATTATGACACATTTCTACTAGAATTTTGCTATTTATAACAAAATTTTGAAACAATGTAATTTTAAGTTATTTTAGGAAGAACATAAAGTGCACTTGTAATGTACATCTACACCAATTTTTCCTGTTACAAGCTTTGGATTATAAATCACTCAGAATTGAGGTACAAAGCAATAAAAATGCTAATGGCATAAAAAAAAACAGGTAAAGGGTTCACTACAAGGTTATTAATATTATTTGCATAATACCTATCAAACATATTTCCATGTCTAGAAAGCAGATATAGACGTAATTATTAACTACATACTTCCATGATTACTAAATTACAGAGTGGATATCTTAATACTGAAATTTACACAAGTTATACATGAAAAAATTAACCATATTCTTAGGAAAGTTACCCTCCAAAATATTTCATCTACAGAGAAATAGAAATTGTGGAACTACAATTTTTAAGACACAATTTGAAGATATTTAAAATAATAAGTGAGTCTCACTCAAAATAGGCATGCAATATTGAAAAAATAGTTTCAGGCCATCAAGTACAATTCACGATTAATTTGATTTCTATAAAGTCAGCCAATTTAAATGCATAGCAAATCCAGAACATTTATAATAAGTAGATAATGTAAACCGAATTTATTAAAAATCATTGTTTTTGAAATCCTGAGGGGTAGAGAGTGAGAAAATAATTTTTTCCTTAAAATAACATTTTGTATCATAATTCATTCATAAACTTTTAAAATCTCAATGAAAATAATGAATTCAAAAGTAATATTTGTAAATTTTAGATATTATGAGCCGAAAAGAAACACCTCATTCAAAAACAGGGTGTACAACACTAAATTTTTAATTAAAAAACACACACACACACAAAAACACTGAATAATTAAATGCTTCTATAAAGATACTATGGTATTTGAAAAGTCTAATTTTCTCTTCAGTGACTAATCAATAACAGAATCACTCAAATGTTCTGTTTGTAGTCCAGCTTGTTAGACAAAAGAATCTGGTTCTTTCCAACAACTCCCACTTATTCCAATAAAAGAACGAGCTCTCACTTAATCTCACACAGACATAAAATGAATTTAATTTTTCTTACAAGGAATATTACTAAATATGTAATTGTTAAATAAAAAGACAAATTTCCAAACATTTGAAATTTAAAAATATGCATGTTAACCCCCTTCTAAATTATAAAAGAATAATGCATCATATTAGAAAAATCAAATCCCCAGAAGTATCAAATCTTGTTCAAATACAGTAGAACCCCGCTAATCCGAACCGATTGGGACCGGTACCTGTTCGGATTACCCGAAATTCCGATAAAAATAGAAAAGAAAAAGATGTGTACTAAAAAAAAAAAAAAAAATGTAAGTTATAAGTACTCAGTACTACTATTTCTTGAATTCTTTTATTCAAAAACAATAGAAAGAGAATGTGTCTCCCCTTTTCATTAGAATAATGGATGTGCTCCTATATGAAGTGACCTTATCTTACAGCAAATTATATTAGTTTCTTCAACGTGTACAACATTATGCATGCTGAAAAAGCACCTTTTTGTTTTAGTAAGTATATTTAAATCTTTTCAGGTAAACTTTTCAATTACATATAATTTTCAAAAATAAAATCGGTTTGGATTAAACAGAATTTCGGATTAGCGTGTTCTATTGTAACTTCAAAATAGATTAACATTATTTGGGCAAAAATAATACTCCTTGGCAATCATTTTTTTTATATATTTTGTACTAGATGAACCGGCAATGCTTTGCTATTGCTAGATTTGAGAATATATATAGATTAAATGAACACTATTGAAAGTAATAATTTTTTCAAAATACACAACATAATATCTTGTAATTAGTACAAAAATTTTAGAAATGGAAATTTCCCACAATGTCATTAATGGAATTATGACTATTAAATGCAAACTACTAAAAAACAGATTAACAGCATAAATTGAAATCCATGTAGCACTAAAATATTTTGATAACAAGCATACTAATTATTTATTAATTTGAAGAATTACTATTTTCTAAATTACTGAAACTACAACTTATTAAATTGAGAAGTATTATATACTTTTGCACATTTTAATTAGCTATTGTTACTTCCTTCCCCCTCCCCACTACTACAATGAATCAACTGTAGCTGAATTATTTTGATTATTGAACAAGAATTTTTTTTAAAAACTCTTTCGGGGTCTTTTTAAAAACCTTTTCCTTCCAGCGTTAAATTTATTTTCCTAATAACAATGTTTATATGCAATTTAAAACTTACATACACAATTTGACTCTTGATGTTTTTTTTTTCTTGGAATTGTTCAATGACAGCTGTAATTCAATTGTCAAAAGTTGATTCAGGGATATTTTAAATTATTTTTAGATGGGCATTACAATTCATAAAACTAAACTTGTTTATCAAGAGAAACATTTTTATTTTGCATTTTTTTAAAAACTACGTTGCACGAGTAAATCTGTCGGCCAATCAAAGGCCTAATAATAATAATTATTATATGAGCACTATTTAAGGTAGTAAAATGATGATACAGAGAAAAAAAAGTTTATTTTTTTATAAAAACAATGCTCAATCATTTCAACTCAACTTTGTTACATTTTTGTTCAAATGCCAAATACTGAAATAAAATTCAAAAGATTAGTGTAAAATGGTAACTATTTTTGATACCAAATTTAAACTTGATTGCCTAAAAACTTGTTTAACCAAATATTTATTGAAATTAACAGCCCTTTTTACCTTTTACTTCTTTGCTTTTCATAAGAACTATGACATGACAGAAAAATAAAAATTATTTTAAATTAGCACAGCCAATTGGAGTCTGAAGAGAAACAAGTTTATTAACAGTTTAATGCTTTAAAAAATTATATAGGGGAGAGTCGTCAAAGTAGGACCACCCGAACATTTTTTTTTAATGTAGTAGTGGGAAATAATTTTAACAAAAAACGAGAAATAGAATTTTTTTTTCTAGCTCATTTATCTCCAGAATAGTGTAATTAACTTTTTATAAAGTACAGTTTTAATAGGGATGCAACGAACATTCGGCCCTTTTGCCGAATACTAAACAGATATTCAGCCGAATAAATTCAGGGTAATAATTTTTTTTAGATGAGCTTTTAAATGTATTTAATACAGAATATTGAAGAATTACTACTCAGTACATTTATTTTAAAAATCGAACATTTATCCAATTTTAAGCTGCATTGTATATAAGTGTATTTAATAATGTTACATATCATTTATCATTGTATAGCCTGAAATTAAGATGAAAGAACAATAATTTTTTTCAGGAAGAAGTCTGTTCTGTTTGGTTTCATACATATATATATTATGAGCTTCACAAAATAAATGCTCACTATATAAAGTGCTTCCAGGAGCTGAAAAAATATTTTTTTTGCTAAATTTGCAAATTTTGAAAATCCCCCCCACACACCAATTAAATGGACATTCCATCTTAGCTATTAGAATTTTAAAAAATAAAAATTTACTTCTGATAACTTTAATTTTCTTTTATGTTTATCATTGCCATGTTCTACAATGCTGACTTTTTTCATTTCTGTTTATAAAAAGTCCAAAATGAAGAGGCTCTCATATTTTATTATAGGAATTCAAATTTTTAGAATTTTACAAAAAAATACGTCAAGGAGTTAATATATATTTTTTAAATGTACAAATCATAAAAAATCAATATTTTTTTCATTTAAAATTTGAGCTGTGTTTTAATTAAAATCAAAAGTAAAATGCTTTTAAAAAGTAGGTATTCGGTCAGAAACTTGGCCAAATATTCGGTCAAATCATTACATCCCTAATTTAAAATTAGGAAAAAAGCAGATGAAAAAAATGTGTCATCAGTCCAATCAAGGAAACCAGTTGCCTAGACTGGACCACCAATTTCTTTAAGCACATTGAAAGCAAAAATATTCTTTGATTCTCAAATTCACATCAGCATACCATGCATGAATCCAAGTATGACATTCTATGCACAGTATCACTTCTTCCCCCTTTATTTTCTCAATGTTATGTATCCTAAATTTTCAAAATTTTTTAATCCAACACTTGATGGGTTTTGTGTCCTTTTATTTTTCTTTTACAAAAAAAATGCAATTAAGGGTGTTAATATTTTTTTGTTGTTGATATTGTTCCAAATCCAATTAATGAGATAAACTGCTTTCTAAGTTATTCCTGTAGTCTAAGATAATAATCTCATTGATTTTAAA
This sequence comes from Araneus ventricosus, assembly GCA_013235015.1. Lineage (NCBI taxonomy): Eukaryota > Metazoa > Arthropoda > Arachnida > Araneae > Araneidae > Araneus > Araneus ventricosus. Next base: position 361,799 of record BGPR01000356.1, read on the forward strand.
TTATCCATGGTCCAATCGAGACAACCTTTAGACAACAAAAAAAATTCCCTTAATCATAATTTCATTCCATTTTCATAAAATGATTATAATAAATTATAGCTACAGAAATTTCCTATCTAAGGATATAATAACATAGTTTCTTACTTAATTTAGAACAATGTAAGGAACTTTTAGTCTTGTTAAAATAATCAGTTGCTGAAGCCTAAATCTAAACATTTGTTCTCTAACTATAATGTAGCACTTTTTCCTAAAAATGATAACATACACTCCATTTACATTGTTACAACATAATTTGCTTATTTTACAACCCAAATATTTAATAGAATTGAAGTTATGACACCAGTCCAAATTCAGCATCTCTTGCCTGTGATAAACAGATCAGAATTTGATCATTTGACATACACTTCCAATGAGAGAAATTAACTTAATAAAATAAAAGTGGTAAAAAAAATATATATGGTTTTTTACTTTTGTTTTTAACCAATATAACAAGCAGAGCTGTCCTAAAAATTACATAATATGAAATCAACAAAAAGATAAAAAAAAACATGAGAGGGAGCTTTTAAAAATAATTTCACTAAAACTCTCATTCACAAAATAGTTATATTACTGTTATAAATAAGGAAAAATAGACCACCAATGTATTTTCACAATTTTGGATGAATATCTTATCTGTGAATGATATTACACCCTAAAACATTCTAACACACCTAATTAAATATTCATTTATTATATTCTTACCAGCAGATCCTAAACAAGTAGAAGGAGCCATAAATAAGATTCTACCAACCCTTATTATTTTTATCTAACATAATTATTTGAAAATATGAAAAAAAAAAGATTACATTCAGATTATTCAAAGATTCATTTAATGTACCTTTCATTTAATTTGCTCTCTTCTACCACTGTTCATATCATTAAAGCTGATATTCATAATGTTTTTGTCGTAGTTGGCAGTTAACAGCATTCATTTTAATGCAAGAATTGTATACTCTCACTTTTTGTGGTTTCTTTAGATCAAAATCATAATAAATCACCTAAAAAAAGCCTTTTTAAATAACTTATAGAAGCAGATGTTGTTATCCAACTGTATATTGAAGGGGAAGACAACTTAAAAAGGTCTTTAACCCCTCAAGTATTGGACCTGTCATATTGACAGGCATTGAATTACCACATTTTTAGGCTTATAAACTAAAATTTAATCATTAATTAGTTTTATAATTTGAGACAAAAAATTAAGTCGAATCAATATGCCTTCTTAGATTAATGAAAATGGCAGTCCCTTTCAAAACAGGAGGGGCATCTTATTCATTAGCAAAAAAAGCAACCCTTAAGTGGTTAAATATCATAAATTAATTTTTGCATTAAATAACAAGTCCTGAAGATCTGAAAAGTAAACTTTCATAATAAATGCCTGAATAGATAATGAAATGTGTCCACTGCAACCAAGAAAAGGTTGTACTATTTAAGGTTTTACTGCAGTTGGTCATTATTATTACTCAGATAGTGAACTTAAGGTAGTTTAGCTGAATCCATCTTCATACATTATTAAGAAAACCAATCAGAAAACTATTGTACACAAATTTCAACAGGAAGGAGAGAAAAGGATGCTTTATCGATCTTACATAAAGGAATGGGATTAAAAAAAAAAAGAGAAACTAAACAAAGAATTAGATTAAGAGATTTCAAAGGACGCAAAAACTTTCAAATACACAAAAAATGAAATGAAAAAGGATTTTTTTTTTTCTTTTTTGCCCCTCAGTAGTTTCCTCCTCAAGTTGCCAATCATATTCTAATATTTTCTACACAAGCAAATTCTGGTTCTTAATGAAAATTTAGTTTTTATCTCATCTCTTTATATGTTTTAATTCCAATTTTAATAAATTCATTAGGATACTGCAAAGAGTGCATCACTCTTGATTTAAGTGCAACATTGCATTTCCAATAACAAAATAAATTTTAACTACCATTTATATTCTGATTTAGCCCATACTACACTGTTTATGTTAGCATGTTGCATAAATTTTTTTCCTGAAGGTTATTATCATTATTTAAATGTTACAAAGCATTCTTTTATTAACAAATCTGTTCACATACATAGACTGAATTCTTTAAAATAATTCAATTGAATGCACTAAAATTAATTCGTAAAATGCTTCTTTAATTATTTCGAGTACGCAGACATCTACCTCTTGAAATCTATTTGCTTTTATAATGTCATATCCTTAGTACTATTTAAGTCTCTGACAAATAAAAATAACATTTATAAATAACTTTTACAATGCCTTGTTAGAGCAGTTAAATATGCTTGAAATATAACATTTTATGTTTACAATTAGTGAAAAAAAACTTGTTTTCAGAAAATTTATCAATTTGAGTTAAAAAATTTTTTTGTTGGCTAATTTAACATTTCTAAGACGATTTTATAAAATAATGCAACAATATCTTTAAATGAAGGACAAATAAGGAAAGAAGCTAAATTTCACTTAATCTAACAAATGCCACAACCTCCAAATAAAACACTTCAACACAAGAGATAAATTTAAGAGTAAAAATCAACAGCAATATATATTTATGTATTAAAGATTCTATAATTAACTTAAATAAAATATATATCTGATACATCTAAAGCACAGTGAATATTCTAACACTGCAAGCTATTTCCATTGATTTATACACAAAAAAAAATCATGCTTTCAACAGTTTAAAAAATAACAATATAAAAATATTTGACAAAAATAATAAATTTATTAAGATATTTTTCTTATAAATGCAATGTACTATGTATTTTAAATTATCCAATAAATAGCATTCTATTTTCCTCTCGTATAGTAATACAAGAATCAATGTGTTTCACTTACGATATAATTCAGTAAAATGTTTGAAACACGCAAGACATGTATTAATCCTAAGACCTAGTAACAAAAGTTCTGTTCAAAATAAAAACAGTAGCACTTTTCACAGCAAGTTATATAGACACTGTCTTCTGTTGTCTCCTTAATGTGCAAAATATTTTCAAAATAAAAAAAATAGCAAAATGACCTTGAGGACCAATTTTTTTGTCAATTAAATAATTGCATGAAAATCGCTTGTAAAATAAATCACAAAAAGTTTTAAGAATTATTTAATATAAACTAATGTAGAGTTTCAAAACTTTATAGAAGCAAACAATACATATATTTATTTCAATAGTTCTAAGGTAAAAAAACATAGCTAAGTATTTTGTATATATTAAAATGCTACATTATAACATTTTTTTTTTTAGAAAAATTCTTACCAAAATCATTTTGTAATGAAGTTCATTTTTAAATTCTATAATACTTCACATTAAGTGGCAAAGTTATGTAAAACTTTTTATTTACAGCTGCTTTCAGAAACATTTATGAAGCAGATTAAGTGCAAAAACAAGATTAAACATAACAAAAAAATCACAAAACTCTTTTCAAATTAAAAAAAAAAAGAAAATCAAGCATAATTAAGCTTTTCAGGTCAGAAAAAAAAAAATTTTTTTTTTCTTCTTCTCTTTCATGACCCAGAAATCAATGAACCTTTATGTTTCATGCAAAATTAATTAGCAACAATTATTCTTTAGGTAATAAAAAAATTAATGCTAAAATTAACATAATGTAATACTGATAGATATAATCTAATGATTTATTTTTCAGTGATGCTTATAAAATTACAAAAGAATTACTAAATTGCAAAAAAAAAAAAAAATGATTTTCAGGGCTTAAAAATTTTTACCTGCAAAGGAAATAAGTTTTAGCCTTTAGTGGGAAGGGAGGGAATATTTTACTTAATAACAGTTGTGTATAATAGGGGATAATATAGGAAAAAGTTCATACGATCACATGTGAAGCGATATCCACTCACTAGGCACGCACAAATGAGCGAAACAGGTTCTCGGACACCTTTTCTGTAGAGGCAACTGCACATTAATGTCAATTTCGAAGTAGATCTTGAGAAAAATGATGGCAAACATACACTAGCAGCCACAAGAAGATAAAGGCAACTTTGAAGATTCTCTTGATGTGGATGGGTAAAATGCTTCAAGATGAAAAGTCCTGGCTTCAACAAATTTAAGGTGTGCGACACAGTTCATCACAGGAACAGCTTCTTGGAAATGCTCTCTTTAAGATATATGCTTTGCGTGGAAAATTTAATGCAATTCTAAGCTTTTTGGTCTGACTTCTCAATTTAAGATTTATAATACTGGGTGGAATTTTTAAACTAAGCTTAAAATATCACAGATGTGCTATATCACAGAATAATGCTGGAACCTTTATAACTTCAATGGCATTTTCAAGCTTATAAATGCAGGCTGATACTGAGCGAATGCTTTCTTTCAATCCGAGACTATCTTTACACATCTTCTTTAGTGACTCAAATGACAACAGTTCAGAGGACAAGGACTAAAACTCCATGAAACTTTTAAGACTCGAACATCGGGAACTTCAATAGAGGGAATGCTTTTAGAAGAAATATGACTAGACAGCAGAGAGCTTCAAAAACATTCCACTTTCATGATTAAAAAGACTTTAAAATTTTCCTGAGCTTTACAAATAGATTTAACAGATATGAGATCAATCCCCGAGATAAATTCTTTGAAGTAACTTCATGCTACCTCCTGCTGCGGGTAAAGGAATGTGCAGCTTTCGTAACCAACAACTGGCAGGCGGCGTCAAGAGATTCAAGACTTGCTTCGAAATTGCGACTTGTATGTAAATTTACATTTTTATTAGAAAAGGTATTGAAAACGGTGCGATAACCCCTATGGTGGCTCCCCAGACAGGCGATTCCATGTTGAAACATGATTCCAGACAGGTATCCAGAATATCTGTGCAATGCCAAATTCTACTCTACACGCCAAGAGTGGATCAGGAAAAGACAAGGAACTCCAAGAACCAAATGATTTATGAATATTTCTTCAAAAAATAACTCCCAAACTTCTTAATACAATAAAAAGACTTTTTGGTACAGAAATAAAAGAAATCGCTTCGATTTCGTTAGATACCTTTGCTGCAATGGTGGTAGATGAACACCATTAATAAATGTTCGATTTGTCTTCAAGATGAGCTGCTAACACCAGAATGGAGGTTTCTTCTTCAGCTTCAGTATATATTACCCAGGAATTAAGAATTTACATACAAAAACTTATTATCTGTTACTGAAAAAACTCACGATCAAAGATTTTAGTAAAAAACCGCACGTTACGCGCTCAGAGTAACTTTTTTTACAAATGTCGATGTCAAACAAGGGTAAAGATGTTTTATTCCTGCTTTCGCGTTCAATGCAGTAGAATATCTAAACAAAGCAAAAAAGAATGCAGCATTGATTTTTTTTCTTCCTTTTATTATTTATTCTTTCACTTGTATTTATTCGCTTATTCACAAAATTTCTGCATTCTATGATAATTTTTTTTTACCATTTGTAATAACCACGCATTAAGTACGTATGGACGAGTTTTCTGTGTTGTTGGCCAATATTTAGGTGTCTGTACTACGTACTTCCGGTGTAATGCTAAAACTCCATAAAACTTTTAAGACTCGAACATCGGGAACTTCAATACAGGGAATGCTTTTAGAAGAAATATGACTAGACAGCAGAGAGCTTCAAAAGCACCCACTTCCACAAACACTCCAAACTCCACGTTGTTAGCATTTACGGAAAAAGTGACGTCTCCAACGCCAGGGGTACCAGAATAGATCCTAATATGGGAGATCTTCAGAGAAGTTAAACATACAGGCATATAAAGTCAAGTGTTTTAATTTACTTAAATAACTCAGAAAACTCGTCCATAATCAGAAGTTACAATATTCAAAATCTGCCTTCTCCAAAAAAAATCATAACGTCCACTAATATAAAATAGAAAGCTGTTCCTGTTTTCTTATGAGGGTCTATTCTTACCTTTTGATTTGGTGCGGAGACTTCCCCCGTTGTTAACGTGCGGAAAAGTGACTCTCAACTAACTTCAAGTATAAAGTAGCTTATAAATTTAGAATTTATTTGATTTAGAATATGAATATCCAAATCCCAAGGTGGTGAATTTAGCATAAGTGATATTGAGTTTTCTTGAATGTGGTTCTAAGTTCCAGTTCTTCTGAAAAAGTTGTTCAAAATAATAGCAATACGTAATA
>BGPR01000356.1:371482-395691 GCA_013235015.1 Araneus ventricosus
AATACATGTATCTATATAAGCGTGCAGTGTTATTTTTAAATGGAAAAATATATATTGATATTCTCTAGAAAATTAAGTCCTATGAACTTACTATATTTTATTCGAAGTCGATGCCTCTTAAATTATAAATCACAACCACAAATAAGGTCGCTCATAAAATATTGGAGTCTCCAGGAGTGGTGCTAGTGATACTTGAGAAGGTAAAGCACGGTCTCCCCGACAAGGGGGTACGACTTGCTGTATGGGAGGAGGAGTGTGATGAAATTGGTCCCATATTTTGACATCTGTATTTATCTACTAGTTGAATACCCCGTTACGTGAACGAGGTACACAAATTTTACCTACGGGGCGTGACCCCGTTCCTGACCATACGCCAGGTCGGTACTTTTTCAAAACGCTTTCTGCCAATGTTTTAAAAATTTATCATTTGTAACTAAAAATTATCTAAAAAATCATTTAGATGTCAAGAAATTTCATTCAAATTTAACTATGACAAAGAAAAATATTTCAAATTAACTTCTTATTTATTTTGAAACATTAGGTACGAGAAGAATTTAGCCGAAGTGGAAAAACGTTTCAAACTCCCTTATTAGCAATCGTGGTGCTGCATGTTCGACAGTTCTCCTTCCAGCTTCAAAACTTAGCAGGAAAGCTTGCACTCTTTAATTATACATGCGTAGAAGAAGAAAAGTGGTAGAATTGTTACTGGTGGAAATGTAGTACTTTCGAAAAGTTTTTTCCCCCATTACGCTGAGAGGCATAATCTTCGGATAATAAAAAAAAAAAATCGAATAGTTTTTCTTTCTGTTTCGATCGTGTAGAATGAAGGTGTTGAAAGAAAAATCAGTTGAATTGTTTATGTAAAATATTAAAAGGAAAATATATTAATGAAATTTGTAGTTCTTGGGGGGGGGGGGGTACTGGAATCTGCTGTTCCTATACACGATCCGTCCCGTTCAGGATTGTAAAATGGATACCTGAAAAACATTTTCGTATGACAACCTTTTTTTTTCTGCTATAATAGTCAAACCTGCACAATAATGCATTTTTTTACTCAAAAACGTTTGCTCAAAATAGAAAATATGTAAGTACAGCATACAATATGAAGAACTTTTTTATGTGTGATTAAAAGTGTTGTCTGCACCAAACCGTTTTTTTTCAAGGCAAGATTCTCCACAGAATTAATAAAAATCATTTAAGAAAATTTAATTAAAACCTGTTCATAAAATGAAATTTCTATTGTTAACTTTATCTAACTTATAAGTAAAATATCAACCTAAATATGAATACTCCCCTAAATAAAGAACGTTCATTGCTCAAATATTTCTAGGATTATGAACTTTAATCACTTAGAAAGAACGTTTTTTTTCTGTGTTTTTTTTCCCTTTTCTGTTGTAAGTATACATCGGTTTGCTTCCAGCATATCATTAATTTAATTCCAGATTCTCTTCGTACTTACACTGCACGTTTCTATCTTTTATTGCTCTATTAGCCGACCATCTGTTCAAACAAAGATGTTTTGGAAATCTGGATCAACTGTAATTCACTTGCAGTCATTAACTGCTTTTCTCGTGCATTTTCTTTTCTCTGAGAATAAATGCACCGCTGTTGACGTTAAATGTCTAGGGCCATTTTTGATGTCTAGTTATGCTGATATATAGAGGAAATTCAGCCGCAGAATGCTTATGTCAACCAATAGTAAGGTGCTGACATATATTTGGCGTCATTTCTCACTACAATTATTTACTACATTTCTTGCTATTCACGAGAAATAAAAATAATTTTACTAGCTTATTATTTTATCTAGAAATAGTTTACAATGTTTATAACAGAGAACATTGTAAATTATTCTAGAACATTGAAACTAGACTAGAATTATTTATGAAATATATTCTGGTCTGGTTTATGAGATTGAACCAGACCAGAATATATTTCATAAATATTTTATTGTTAAAAGAAAGAAATTCTGGAATTTTTCAAATTATCTCGAGCTCAGAACTATACATGAACCATACTTTCTTTATTTGTTTACAGTACTAAATAAAAAACGAGAAGATTTTGCTGAAATAAATAAGAACGAAAAATATTAATGGAGGAAAATGAAAAACTTTTTTACACACTTTCATTTAACTTGATTTGTTTCATGTTTGTAAATATGAAATTTGGTAAAAGATTTTTAATCACTTCCTGATGTAAGATAGTTCTTACATTTTGTACACTTGTATATTCTCGATGACAATGTACTGTTTTAATATTTTTAGTATTTAATTATCAGTTAATATAATTAAATGTTGATTTCAAACGAGTGACGCCACTCGGTGTCGAGTTTAAGAAAAATTGAATTCAAGGCTTCGTAGTATATATAATAAAGACTTATAAATTTAAAACTAAAAAGTAGAAAATAATTAAAATAAAAAAAATTCTACATGTTCGAACTTTAGTGAAAATGAATTTCGATGACTGTTTTTACTAAATTTAATCAATAATATATAGGAATGATTTTCTGGAAAGAAAAATTGGATTTTATGGAAAATGATTTTATGATAATTTCATACCTCGCCCGTTTATTAAAACTGTTCTAAAAGAAATCAATACCGATTGAAAATCTTATTCTAGTTCATTTATGTTCTTTATTTCGCTTCTAAATCCCTCTTTTCTTTGCGAAATCACACTGTTAAGTACGATGATGTTTTGGGAGTGAAGTAAAACATAGTTTTAACAAAATATTTATTTATTATCCATTTGCAATCATATCATACATATACATTTTTGATGATAATATATACATTTTTTTGTAAACATAGTAGAATTGCATAATATTTTGAAAATAATTCTTCACTTTTCTTTGCATCCAAGATATCATCGATAATCGTTAGCTCCGATAACCAAAATCTGCTATACATCTAACGTGTTTACACTGCATGCATTTTTAAATAAACTTAACCCTCTATTTACACGGTAAATTATTCGCCGAAAATGCCGTGTAAATTGAAATTCGGTAATTGGGATCCATATTTCACTTTAAAAATAGATATACAATAAATTAAGAAATTCGTGTGTGATACATTTTTTTTAAAAACTGGATAACTTATCTAACAGAATGTCGTACACTTTTAGTTCTTGTACATACTTTTCTATGGAAAACAGAATGGCTGTAGCCGTCATGTGAGGCAATGAATTAAGTTGATTTTAAAGACAAATTTCCACACACGCAAAATTTTGATTTTTTCTTTCTTTTTGCATGCTAACTTTTGTCCTATCATTTTAAATCAAGTACAGAGTAATGGAAATTTTCCGACATTTTTCAAATGTGTTATAACTGAAATTCCAATATCACGTAAATCGATAGTTAAGTGTACTTGTCTATCATGTGACAGCTATTTGAACTATAAAGCTCACACTATTCCAGAGTGAATAGAAAAGACGTCAATGTTCCAAGGAAATGATGAGGCATATAACGGAGTCAACAGAAAGTGCTACAAAACATTTAAACCAAGTAATTTTGCGATGAGGCCTTAAGAACCAAAATTCTCTTCGAAGATATTTTTCCACCTTCAAATTGGGTAGAAGCGTTCACCTGATAGCGTTGGGACATTTACAAGTAGCCTGACACGCTTTGTGCTTAGCATTTTCTGTATCATTGCACAACCAGGAATGCCATGTTGAGTTGAGGTCGACGCAGTTCACCCATAAATCTGAGTATGGGCAGTTGTTCGCTGCAAAAAAAAGAAATACAAATTTTTAATACATTGCAAATTAATGAAGTCATGGAAATAGTTATTAATCCCTTCTTCTTAGCTTGAAACATTGTAAAATTAACCCTGGTTAGAGAAAATATTGTTGATTTTGTTTGGTAAATACTATATGGTATGTATGTATATAGCAAGGACCCAATTTCCTAAGCTGCACCAAATCTATCCCACATAATATTTTTAATGAAGTTTCATCGCGAAAGGAGGGAAATATATGATTATAAAAATGAGTAAAATATAAAAACTTTTGTGATTTTCGGTTTAGATGAAGAAACTTTACCAGTCACAGTGTTCTGGGGCTCTTTATACAGGTCGAAGTTCCTTTAAATTAATTTTGATATTTTATTTTATTTTTGAACATTACCACCTTAACGACTTTAAGATGTCAATCTGGCATTCATTTCATTGTACATAGAGTAGAATAAAAGACGCAACGAGGATAAACTGCGTCAGAACAATACGATTTTTTTCTTCACCCGTCATATTTGCTTTCAAAAGCAAAAGATCCTGATAGCATTGGGGCAATCGATGGCCGCAGTAGTAGGCCATGTGAACCCTGCAAAATCTCGTCACCAGCAACGAAATCCTTTCCCCTGTCTATAATTTGAAGACACGGACATATGCATGCGCACACCTTTTGGACAGTGGGAAGAGGGAGCGTTATTGGACAATGACATACCTTTCTGCCTTCTATTGCCTTTTCTGATCATTGGTGTACACTTGACGTCATCTTGTCGATTGGTGACGAGATTTTGTTTTGATTTCGTGACCTCCTTTTGTAACTAACAAGTGTCGTAAATAAAAACAGAAATATTTTATCTTGGCATTGCTTCTCCTTCCTCCCCAAGACTTCAATTATCGTCGGTTGTGAGGAACGGGTGTGTGATTAGTGATACCGCCTTCCCTTCGCCCATTTTTCGCTTTCCCACTTGGATGAATAAATTAGGTAGAAGATGGCATATAAGTAGAATAACAGTGTTAAAAACGGTTGAAAAGACGAGCTGAAGAATCTCTGTCACAAATTTATAGATTCGATTAATTCAGACTTTAATTCTTTCAAACGGTACTTTTCTTATGGATATTTATGTCTTCACACATTGTTTATTTCTGCAACTAGCCGTTACATGACTCTGGCTGTGAGTTAGGGATGGTTGTTATTGTGAAAATAATCGGTATTCGATTATTCAGGTTTTGTTCACCTCCGGTTTAACCTGGCGGTTATAACCGCTCAAAATAACCGGGATTTGAAATAACCGGTTTTCGGGGGGGGGGGGGGTTATAAAAAAACAAACGCTGTTTGTAGGCAAATTTGTTTATTAATATTGTTCTTACAGGACATCAATCCATTGGCCAATATTTATCAGTTCATAAAGACTCTTTCAGTAATCCGCCAGCCAACAGACGCCTCGAGGAAGCGGTTGTCGTTGATTGACCTAATGTGATGAAATTCAAATCTTCATAACTTGGTAACTTTTAGTCTAATTGAATCTAAAATCGAGCCTATCTTCCGATCCGGTTTTTTCCCCCCGTTATTGGATTTAAAAAAAACCGGTTATAAAGGGACAAAAAAAAAATAACCGAAAAAATACCCTGTTAATCGAAACAAAAAATTTTGTGAGTGCTGATGCTACATCGTGATACCATCGGGGAAGTCTCATCCAATGGTCTGATTGAGTTGCAGTACAAAAGCGCCTTTGATGCAAGGATGCCTAAAATTTTACTATACTGATTTCATTTCAATTTTGAACTGAAAAATGTACTTAATTATAATTTTAAATATGTTTAAAGTAAAAATATGATTAGGACATGTAACTAGTTACCTATCGACTTTGTAATGTTACATAAATACGTATATCACTTCAAAAATTTTCTTACAGAGGCAAACGGCAAGACAATCCTAAGCTTTACGTGTAATAGAAGTTATATGCATTATCAGTGATAAAGTAGGTAGATACACCCTGATACCTATTACCATAATACATGGTTCTCAGATGCAGTTCTTTAATCTCACTATAGAGAGCTATATTAAATAATTTTATATGATGTATTACAATTTGCAACAAAGTAAAGTCTGATTATTTTAAGTGTAGTGTGATATTTTAAATACAATGAATACTCTTTACATATTGTGAGTTTCGGAAGCTTGCTTGAAAATCCCATTTTGAAAAGACCCTGATTTCCAAAATTGGAAGGCGTTAATCAAGAAACAGCTACATTTTTTGTTCTTCAGTCATTTTATTAGGTAGGCATTTTCATTGGGACATATGCACTCAAATTTCTAGCTAAGGTTCTGATGGGGAGCCAAATTATTTGAGCCCATGACTGTCAAATTGGTTAAGATAGGCCCTGTACACAAGAATACAAAGAAAAAAATCACATAACTCCTTTCTTTTGCTGACCTTTTCAGTTATTTAAGCTAAACCAACGAGGCAAATTTTTATAAATACCTATTACATTACAGAACGCGAAAAGAAAGTTGCTTTTTGCTTCAGTGATTATTCACGGAGATTTCTGTAAAATGTTACATATTTTTACATTTTTCAATCATTTGTTGTGAAAGTGTTGGGCAACTATTCAAAAAAATGAAGTTATAATCGTTGAATTCTGCAAATTTGGTATCTTTTCAAAACTGAACTTTTTTATTTCTAAAAAAAATTAAGATCTCTTTTTGTCATAACATCTCGTCCTTTTTTCTCATTTCTGATATTCAGATAAAAATTACTTACTGCATAATTTCTTATATTTACAATGGCCTGGACACTTTTCGCAAGGTTTCCCAGCTGAGTAAGGTCTTCCTAGACGCTTTGGGTGATTACCACTATAGAAAAAAAAAATCGATTATTTATGAGTATAAATTAGTTTTTATTCTTGAAAACAATACGTGTTTATCACAATACTTTTTGAAATTTTTTTTATCTAAAGAAAATAAGGAATGCAAATGTGGAAACAAGCATATACAGTGAACTCTCACTCGTACGCTCTCTTTTTTACGTGCGTTTTTCACTTATGCGCTTTTTTTCGCGATCCCGACCAGGGATATAGGAAAACAATGCTAACTCTTATTCATTTATGCGCCGCACTAAAAAAGTATCACTCACTTATGCGCACCGCAAAAATTTTTTTTAGTTCAAAAAGTTTTTTTTCTGCAGAACAAAAACCCTTTTTGCTCTGCTTCTAGGAATGCATTCCCTCGCCCTTTCTCTATTGTTCAAATTCCAGGAACACATTCCTCTAACTTATGCACAAGGGTGTACGTGGGGGTTCTTGTGATTGACGTCAGCAAAAGTCGCATTTATACAGTAGCCAATTAGAGAGGTTAGTGCTGTACGTACCAAGTGGCATTGATCGCTAACGAAAGAACCATCTTTGGAGTTTTGGTTAGATGGTTACGTTTTAAAATGGCGAAAAAAATCGAAATTCTCGCTTTCGTTTAAAATGAATGTTAGTAAAAGAATTCGAAGAAAATCCTTGGACCTCGAAAAAGGCTTTAGCGGAGTATTTTAAAGTCCCAGAATCGACAATAAGAGAGATTTAAAAAAAAAAATCGGGAGCATTTCCATTTTCTTTGTGTTCTTAAAAAATAACTAACGGAAGTTCTACACGTATTTGCGTTTTGAAACTAATCTTATTTACATTTTTCAGTAGTATATACATAGTATTAGTTAACAATATGTGTACACCATATTGATGTTTCACTTTTAAGCTCCGTTTTGTGGTTTTTCACTTATGCGCGTCTCTCACTTATGCGGCTTTTTTCTCGCTGTCCCCTGTGCCCGCGCATAAGTGAGAAATCACTGCAAATGATGGATGAATATTTTACTTTAATTGGAAAATATTCATATTGGATTTGCAAAGAGAAGTGAAATATTTTTTATTTCAAAATGTTTGCAGGATTATGAATATGTAGATAATTCTGGATTCCAGAATGATTAGCACCATATTTAGAATACATGTATAGCATAGAAAAAAAGTAGAAGGATGCAATTTTCTTAGCTCAAAACAAATACAGTTTTGAATCAAATAATAAATTTTATAATTCAGCTGATGACATTATTCGAGTAATAGTGGATTTAAGAATTTGAACTACTTACATAGGGCAGTAATTACAAACATAGTTGAAATATGGCTTGCTTACGACATCTTTGCTGCAGTACTTGAAACCACAACCAACCCGATGGCTGTTGTACCAAACCATCTAAAGAAAAAAGTATGTATTAAAAATGATTGCGGACATTTAGCCGACATGTCCTTTAGGGCAAGTGACAGTTGATGTGGATATTTATATATTGAGTGATTTTTATAATTTAATTTATATTAAACTAGCAGTATGCCCGGCTTTGCCCGGTCTTTTCCAGGTCAAAATCTTCCGGAAGACCGGAAACTGAACTATATCTTATAAATAACAAAATGTTTATTAATGTTAATTTTTTACGAGAATATTTCTAAATTTTTCTATGAAATTATTTATAAATTAATAGTACAAAAGGATTCTTTCATTTATCTTATAACATAATTGCATATATTCCTTGCATTATTAGCTAATTTTTGGCGGCATCGTATCATTTTAGGAACCCTGATCATAAAACTTTCATGTTAATTGGTCCATTTGGTAAATGTGTTTCAATGACTCACCTCCACCCAACCCAGAAGAGTGCGAGATAGGGCTCATTTCTCAACGCAGTACTTTTTTGTTGTCGAACAATGTTGGAATTATTTTAAAAATAAATTTTAAACAATTAGCGTTTATTTACACTTATAGTATTTTTAGTTGGCTAATTAGGAGTATGCATACCAAATTTCATCAAAATAGCTCAAGCCACCAAATCGGCAAGCGTGTCAATCGGCCTATTTGTTATATGTATTTTGGAGACTTTGCCCGACTCTACCCTGAGGGACTAGTTTAGGGCATATTTATACCTACCGTAACTTCAAGTCAGCTAATGAAGAGCCTGTGTACAAGAGTACGCCAAGCATGTCAATCGGCCTATTTGATATAAGTATTTCGGAGACCTAGCCCCACCCTGCCCTGAGGAACTGGGTTAGGGCCTATTAAACCCTACAGTACTTCAAGTCGACTAATGAGGAACCTGTGCACCAAGTTTCATCAAAATTGGTCTAGACGTTCGGAACTGATGCTGGAACAAACATATATACATACATAAGTTGAGTTTCAGATATAGAGATAATTTAACAGCCTCACTAATTAGAATTACAGTAGACTCGTGCTATTTGGCCTACTTCTTATCTAGTCTAGTTAAAAAATAATTTTACGTAATTATTTTGGAAGGGGTTGGACATTTTCAAAAACTAAAAACTCTCAGTTTTGACTCTTTTACCGCAGGTTTAACTTTTTAGGTTAGAGTAATCGTTTATCACGAGGGATAGAATAAGTTTAAATAATTTTTGAAAGAATTAAGCCTGCATTTCACGTTAATGTTTTGTTTATCTTAAAAGTGTATTCATACTGTTCAGTATGCGCAATTTGATGTTTCATGTAATTAAGGGGACTTGGCACCCCCAAATTTTTTTTCTACAATTTTGATCAAACTTATTCAATTTTGTAATATATAGATGTAAACTGTGCAGAAACTGAAATTTCTAAAATATTTTTCATTTTGAAAAATTACAAATTTAAAAATATTAAATTTTTTTTAAAAAATTAACCCTTTTTTGAAATGCTTCTTCTCATACAATTTTTAATATTTTTTCTCCAAATTTTTTTTAAAGGGACCTCTCAATGTACTTAACAGAAACAGGGATCGGATTTTTGATATCTACATTAGTTTCAGAGAACAAAATTTTTGTTCAAAATTTTGTGAAAATTTTTGGAAAATCTCAGAATTTTTCACTTTGTACATTTTTAAAAAATTTTCTAATCAAAATTTTTACAAATCCATCCCTAATTCTATTAAGTATGCATTTGTGAGTGAACAGAAAAATTTTCAAGTAATTAGAATAAAAAGAGATCGACTTTTTTCATTTTGTAGCAGACACAATTTTGGAAAAAAGCAAACTGAGAAAAACAGCTTTAAAGTTTTAAGAACAATAAAATTGTAATAAAAACAACTTAGATCAAGCTAGTTTTTTTTCAGAGCAATAACCTGACATTTGCGAGTCCTAAGTTATCAATTTTATTAATATTTATTTTTACTATAATTATTAATTAGTATCTTCATTTATAGGAATAATTACAAAAAAAATTTTAAAAATGCGAAAAATTTGACTTTTTTCAAATTTTTTAGTCAAAATTTTTAATAAATGATCTGCAGTACTATTTATCATATATCCATTATAACAGAGAAAAAATTTGAAACCATTTTATTGAAATTTTAATGACAGTGAGAAATTCAAACAAAATGAGAAGCGAAAGCAGTGATGATGATGATGATGACGATAAGCTTCATAAATAATAAAGAAGCGAAAGCAGTAAAACAGTAAACAAACAAAGATTAAACGGCTACTGTTTGAAACAACTAACTTGCTTTGCTTTTATGGAAAAAATTAAATGGCTTTGCAACTTACGCATGAAATATGCATGATTTAAACATTTGAAGTGGGCGTGGCACGTGATGAAATGTTAGACAAAATAACTTCATATGTCACAAAATATTTGTCTGATTGTTTTGAAACTTTCAGATTATTAAGTCAAAGGTTCAAGGATCATTTTCCACTCAAAATTTGAAAATCGATATTTTCATTGATTTTTCGGAATTCTTAGGGTGCCAAGTCCCCTTAAATTAAATATTATAAAAAATTAACTTAAAATATGTAAAACATACTTATTCTTGGACTTTCTTTTTCTGTAATACCTTTTCACAGCCTGCAGTACAGTACATAACCAACATTTATAAAGTACTGCTCTGTAATAGTAAGTTAGAAAATATGAATAAGAGCAGGATTTGGCATAAAAAGGGTGTTTTTAATGGTAAGAGTGGAGTTGGTAGTAACCGTTTACAAATCTCTGGCCTATCCGGAGGGTTTTGGACGATAAATAATGATATCATTTAATGAAACTTATTCATTGCTGAATCAACATCAGAGTTATTCTTTTTAAGATAAGCATTGTAGTGAAGAAGTGGGAAAAGGAGCTATTAGATCAATAAGGGTTGTCTATAAATACACTAAATATTTGATTATATTTAAAAAGTTGAACCTTAACATGTGGTATTTTCTTCAGACAAAACATTTCTATAACGGGTTTTACAAAAATTAAAACAGGTACTTCTGTTCTGCCTCAAAAGGCTAGTGAAACTTCTAAAAAATCTACGAGAAAACCAAATATGAAAGTTATAAAAAACATTTTTTTTCAAAAAAATTATGTATAACATTGATTTCAGAGATATTTCAAAAGTATTTCAACTGTCATTTTAGTACCTGAGTGTAATGCCCGACAAAAGTAGCGTTGTTCTTCGTACTTCCGTAAGTGAAATTTTGATTCTCCATGAACCATGCTTTCGCCACGAACATCCAATCCACCTCAACATTTGAAACGAATATATTTTGGCCACAGGATCCATAATCTGTAAAATCATAAAATAAATACAAAATTAATTCTTGAACTGCTAGCTGTTCTAATACTACAAAAGCTACGTTTGTATTGGGACAGTAATGACAGTGGAAGATCACACGAGCCTATCTAGATCCCGTGACTGACTGTCAATTTCATTAATTTGTTAGTAGTAGGATTGATTAGTTCATTGGCTTATTAAGTAAGTCTTCCAACTGCCGCTTTCAATGTACATAAAAAAAACATTTTGGAAGTTGGTATTCATTACACGTTAAAAATTTTTATTACTCGTTAAACATCAGGAAAAATCAGTCATATAATAATGGGCTTATTTAAAAGTAATTTTTTGATTATCTTCGAATAAATTTGATGTCTTGGGTTTTGGCAAGATAGTCTCTCATGGTACTGCAGAAAACTTAGAAACATATCAAAAAATATGAAACCATATATTTAAGCATTTCATTAAGCTATTTAAGCAGTTCAATTTGAACTAGAATATCTGGATTTGTGATTCTCCAGATAATTGACTGAAACTGAGTTACCAACAATTCATTACAGAAAATAGCATCAACAGACTCTTAGAGTCTGGGTTGATTGATTTACTTGGACTAGGGCTGTACATAAATTATACTAGAGCTACCTAAGAACGGACCCAGGAATGGCGCTAGAGTTTATCCGACGGGCGGGGGGCGATTTGCCCGACAGGGGGGCTCGACTTGCTGTACTGGGGGGTCGAGTGTAATGAAATTGGTCTCAAATTTTCGCCAGATTATTATTTATAAACTGTAGTTGAATACCCCGTACAAAAAATTTTCCCCGCCGCGGGCCCGGCCCCCCCCCCCATGGCTCCACCCTGAATGGACCTCGTAATTTTGAACCGTGACCAGCTAACGTGAGTAACACTTACCCTCCTCACATCAGCGGGAGGACGTCCCCGACGGATTTAAATTGCAGGATCGGGTCCAAAACCAATACTCTGGCCCTAGGTCACAGCGATCACGTTAGAAGTCTAGGAGAGTTGGACACCGCTTACATTAGGGCAATAACTATCCACAGCCGTAATTTCTTTGCTTTTGTCTTTCTCTGGTCTCAATGTAAATACTGTCGACATTGTGGACAATAGAAGCTCGTTGTCCAGTTGGAAAAACGGCTTCCAAAACTTCAATGAGCTGATTAACGACTGGTGACGCGATCATGATGGAGTCCATTGCGGTCATCGATTGCCGTTACGTAAACGCTACTTTATTCATTACAATCGATTTGTTGAGGCTTTTTGGCTTTCTTACCTTCGACCCATCTGCTGATTGGCTTATCATGAACCAGGAACTGGCAGGCACCCGCCCACTTCTGAGCTGCTTCTTGAGCTCCTTTGTGCCAGCTCTGGAAAAGCATTTAAAAATGTGAATCAGAAACACAACTCATAAAACAAACAAGTTATCTTACGAAATTTTTAATTTCAAAATAATCGATACAGAAATCTTCAATCAATTTCTCTTTGAGTTCACAGTTTCAACTAATGAAAATTTTCTTTTTCTTTTTCTTTCACTTCTAAAATATATTTTCTTTGATATCTAAAGTAAATAATAATATGCAGATCGGTTGAATCATTGCTTTTCTATGGAAAAGCAAAATCTGTTGAAATAATTAGGGGGAGAGTTCCCCCTCCTCGGACTTTTGGTATATTTGCTCATTAGGGTATGGTTTGTGTTTACATTCGTCGTATAGTGAAGAGAATCGAGTATATACATTTTGGACCTAGCACCTTTGATCTATTAGATCCAAAATTTCATACAGATCTGCCAATTTGATGTCAAGATCATATAACAATTTCATTTGTTTAGCCCAAGGTTGCCAATTAACTTTGCGATTCAGCTAACATAACAGTATGTATCAAAGTTTTTCGTAAAAGAGAGAAAAAATTTTCTTTCTTAATTTTTAAATGCACAAAGAACCACAACACTTGCCATTGGCAGATTACTAATGTTAGATCAACGCTTCATTTCCCCCGCCAATAGCATTGAATATTTTAGGAACAAAAATCGAAAAAGCTATAAGAATTGAATAAGTATTAACTAATAAGAATTTTTGCTTTTTTTGCAGACCACATAGACTTATTTGGCCCGTGCTGGCATTTAGTTTGACACTCTTGATCTAGCTAGTTGTAAGTTTCAATTATCGCGCATGCATAGTCACGATTAGATAGACTGACAGACAATCAACCAGCTAAAGGAGTTAGTCTTAAATTTGATAGAGATCTACAATCCTTCTTAAGCTCCTTAAACATTGATACTTCAACTATCGATAGTCCAGTTGATAGTTTTCCCAAACTATCGATAGTTTTCACGCCGGAGATACTATCGATAGGTGTTCTTCCAGTCGATAGTTTAGAAAATATCGATACTATCGATAGTTCCAGTCCATTGTTTCAGTTGATAGTTTTGACACTATAGATATTTCCAGTCGATAGTTTTAAAACTATCGACTGAAAACGCGCCTATCCATAGTATTGCCAGGGAGAAAACTATCGATACTATCGATAGTTTTGAAACTATCGATTGTTTCTGTCGATAGTTCCGTAAACCCGATACTATCGACTTGGCTTCGATAGTCTATCGATGTTTAAGGAACACTAAATTCTGGTGATAAAACCATTTGCCAAATATCATTCATTTGTGTTGTAGCTTCTTTGAATCACCATGCACATAGATGGACAGAGAGACTTTCTTGCAGTAAAGTAGGACAGTAAAACTTCGATTAACCGTCACTGTTCGGACTAGGGCTGACACGGATAACCGAATAGACGAGTAACAGAAATTTGTTAATACATGTGAACAGTGACGT
This sequence comes from Araneus ventricosus, assembly GCA_013235015.1. Classification (NCBI taxonomy): domain Eukaryota; kingdom Metazoa; phylum Arthropoda; class Arachnida; order Araneae; family Araneidae; genus Araneus; species Araneus ventricosus. The sequence goes on from BGPR01000356.1 coordinate 385,583, forward strand.
GATTTCACTGCTGGTTGGGACGAAAATGAAAATGAAACCCTTTAAGAGTGAATAATACATACATGTTGTACTTAATTTTGCAAAACGATCAATATAAACTTCAATATAAGAGTAGTAATGTAGAGAAATGAAGGATTAGACTTTTTTAGACGATGACAGATAACAGAAACCGACGGTTAATCGAAGTTTTAAGCGTATATCCAGACGGAGAGCTATCGTAGCTGTTTTGGTCAGCGTGAGCGCAATACCACTTACCAAAAAAGTCTATAGCACGTGACGCATTGAGACAACCAGTAGCCAATCAGACAGGATTTCGGTCATCGTTGGGGCGAACTACGTCACCTTCAAAGCCACACTGATTGGTTTGAATTATAGCTGCTGACGATTTTCCTTCAGCATCGTGTGCATTTTCAAGCCGGTTGAATACAGTCAACGATTTCCGTCATTTCGGTCACGTGCTACAAACTTTTTTGGTGAGTGGCATTGCGCTCATGCTGACGAAAACAGCTTACGATAGCTCTCCGCTTTACTGTACCAGATTTCACTCGTCTTGCTCATTTCCTCTTTTGAGTGAACGTGTTCACAGATAGACAGAACGCTGCCCCTGTGCCCTGTGCATTACATTTGTTGAATCAGTTGAGTAGACATGGGTCTGACAGACAGACATAATTTCAAAAATAGAATTCTCGGACTCAGTGAGGTCTAAAACGCGGAGATAATCAAAATTGCGAGGATCGAATTTTTTGACGATTTCAATACTTTCTCTTTGTATACGAGACAGTAAAAGAATTCAAACTATCTAAATTTCATGTACTTGGAATGGATACTTTTCGGCTGATACTTTGGTACTTTGTTTTTGTTTCATTACGAGATATTTTTATTTTATTTAGATAAAATTTTTAAAATAATCTCTCCGTCTTCCTTCAACCTTGATTGTAATAAACAAGAAATATAACAGAACCTATTAAAATTTGTGATTGAATGCAATGAAGATGAATTCTTATTTTGAATAAACAAGTATTAAATGTTAAAAATTATCGCAGATGATCCGAAAATACAGTATATGTATTGAAAGTTACACTGATTCTTTCACATCACGAATACATAAAGACAAATCAATATGATACCGTTATAAATAGCAACATGTTCTCTCCGTTATTGGATTTAAAGTGACCTAATTGGACAGAGTCCAGCCCTTAACAATTATTCTACATAGAACAATATTTTTACGCTATGGAATGTTTTTATATTCAAGGATTTTTCCATTTTAGTTTTGACTTTTACCTAATATATCCGATAAAAAATTGGACGAATGACAACATTTCTCAAGAGGCAACTCATACTTTGGCCAAATTCCCTTTATAAGTCTTTACTTTAAACGATTTTTTAACATTATAATATTTATAAACTGGCATACTATCTAGGGGTGGCCAGGGCCCCCTGTCGGTGATGTTGTGCTCCCCCTTCGGGGCAAATTTTTGTTAGTAGATAAATAAAGATCTGGCGAAAATTTGAGAGGGTCATCATTACACCCCTTCCCCGTACAGCAAGTTGTGCCCCCTGTCGGGCGTGCCGTACCCCCCCCCCGTCGGGCGGACTCTAACGCCACTCCTGATACTAAAAGTAAATTCCTACATGCATGATGCAAAAGTTGCTCAAAATGTTCTACGGAAAAGAGAGTACTAGATCTACCAAATTAGACAGGCAGTTACTTCTTAGAGAGTAGGTGCTCACTGACAAAGCGTGTAGAAAAATTTTAATTAAATTTTTAATTTAAAATTAATCAAAATGCTAACGTTTCTTCTCAATAAATTTGGAGCATTTTAACGCATAAAAACCATTTTTATATCATTTTAAAATGAAAAAAAAAAGCTTTTTCAGTGATACAAATTATATTTCCATAGAATATTTCATCTAATTTTAATAAATTAAAAAAAATTATAAGTATATTTTACAATATAAGTAACGATTTTTAAGTATATTTTGCAATAATGCTTTTCATTGTTTTAGTAACTGTTTATACACACGCGTGTTGAGATGATATTAAATACATTTTTGAGTACATGTTATTATTACTGCAATCAACAGTAAATTTTTATAAACAATATAAGGATAGACGAGTCAGGGCCACTTCTTTGCCCTAAAAGATTTTAAGCATTTTATGTGTGTGGTAATTTTTGCTTTTACTTGTGGTTTTATATATAAAGTGAGAGCCTTTGCATTGTAATTAAGTACTCCCCACACTAGGTGGGTTCAGCATTTGTGACCAGTCCTTCTCCCCTCTCTCGTGGGTGAGCATCTGTATTTTCTATCTCAATCTGCTTTAATTCACTGCCCCTGTTCAGAGAACAGTGTGTAAAATAAATTTAACTTGTTGTCTCCCCGCCGACCGTTGTACGCTTTATACCCGTTTGTGTAGGCTGGTCGGTGTCGTTCTTAAAAAAAATAATAAATAAAATAAAAAAATCGACGGAAGGCTGTCTCTGCGAAACCGCCGCTGTGATAGAGGGGCGTAGACTTACTTACCTTACTCAACTGTGACTTTCTGTGACTAAAGTAGTTCTATGTGACTATTAACTCTATAGTCTATAGTGACTATTAGTCTAGTGTGGCTATGTGACTATATCTATGTAAAATTCTTCGTGATTTTCACCAACTTTGCAAATCGACTGTGACTAAACTGTAATTCTAAGTTTTAAAATTATTTTTGCAATCTTCAATGTCTACCTTTCTCTGTTAAATGAAATTAAAACCACCTCTCAAGGTTATTTGGTTGCGGACTTATAAGAGTTAACTTTAACTTTAGCACGAAATTCGACGTAATTCAACAATTTTTGAGCAATATTTCACACGATTGATGAATGAATTGCCTTAGTCTACGTGCGCGCGTAGTAATTTGTAGTAATTCAATAGTAATTTGTAATCATAGGACTTACCATCTCCAGCATGTTCTTGGCCGGTGGATTAACTCTTGCTCTGTAAAAGTTGTGAATGAGAACTATTTTCTTCTTGGTGTTGGCGTACCGTGTGTCGAGATCCCGGTGAGCAATGGCTTTGCCGTACAGTTTGGGCCCTATTCAAAATGACATGCTGCAGTTAGAAATGAAATGACAAAGTAATCATATCATTTAATTATGGTATATGCTACAGTTTCAGCTGTGTCATGCAAGATCTTCAAAATAACAGTCTATTTTTGTCAATACGCATGTTATCAAATTTGTATCTTTGGAACTCTTTTTATATTCTCCTAAACGAAGTTTAGAAACTTCGATTAACCGACACTTAGATTAACCAGGGCTGTGATGGATAACACCCAATTAGCAACAGACACTTTACGATATCTCCACGATGCTTCTACGAGATTCTGAATGCTGCTCAATATCGTAAAGATATCGTATGAATATTGTAGAGCATCTTGTGCTAATAGGTATATATATATGTATAGTAACGTGGTTTCGCTGCTGGCTTGGGACGAAAATGAAAATAAAATTCTTTAGAAGTGAATAATACATACATATTGTATTTAATTTTACAAAACGATTAACATAAACTTCAATGCAAGAGTAGTAATGTACAGAAAGTGACGGATTAGATTCTTTTATACGATGACGGATAACAGAAACTGACGATTAAACGTACTTACATATTGTATTTAATTTTACAAAACGATTAATATAAAATTCAATGCAAGAGTAGTAATGTACAGAAAGTGACGGATTAGATTCTTTTATACGATGACGGATAACAGAAACTGACGATTAAACGTACATACATATTGTATTTAATTTTACAAAACGATTAATATAAACTTCAATGCAAGAATAGTAATGTACAGAAAATGACGGATTAGATTCTTTTATACGATGACGGATAACAGAAACTGACGATTAAACGAGTGACGGTTAATCGAAATTTTATTGTATTGTAATTGACAAAAAATTTGACCACGCGATTCTGACAAACCTTCATATTTTAGATCTGCCTTCAAAATAAAAAGCATTTTTGGAATTATGTTTGTCTGTCATGAACACGATAAGTAAAAAAACACAATGAGCCAGACAAATGGAACTTTCGTATGTGGTCTTTACACCAAAATTGTATATTTCAATCAAATTCCGTAATCAATTCACTCTTCGGGAAGGCATTCTGTCTGCCTGTGTGCATTATAACTCAAATAGCTGGATTAATGAAATTTAGCATATGATTTTTATCTTCAATATTTTAAATCTGCATCAAAGTTTGAATCAAATAAGACAGAGGTTCGAGCATCTGTCGATCTGCGTATTCTCGTGTATGCGAACCCGTTAACTCAGAAACAACACGTCAGAGATGAATAAAATTTGTCATGTTGTCATGGCCAACAAAATTGTAGATATGTATAAAATTTCGATCCAGTCGGCAGAAAGTAAAGCGGGCCATTCACCGTTGATAAATTTTGGAATTTTTGAAACAAGGGAAGGAAAAGCCAATCGTCAAGGTCGAAAACCTACGAAATTTGGAGCAAATGAATTGGAAGTGGTGGAATTCCAACGAACTTAAATGGCTACTTGAGTTAAGCGACCACCCACCACAGTATATCTTATAATTGGGACCGACAAATCTATTGCTAATGAAGATATCGACTGCAGTATTTGCAAGATTTTTAGAGGCGTACTAAATTAATAATGGTGGCATTCACAATTGCTCATTTTCTCAGCTTTGGAGAGGTCATTGTACATCAGTTTTACTACCGTTACAGATAGATTTCTTCATCGGATATTGAAGATCAACTAATTAGTCCATTTCCAGAAATGGAAAGAGCACACATATGGGTGATATGTGATACCATTAGGAATGAAAGAAAAGTTCAGTAATAGTTATCAAAACCTTAATCTATTTTTTAACTAAACTAATTAGGAGAAAGTAATTTGAGTATTTCGTAGATAATGAGGAGTGTTCAGCAAATATGACCGTTATGCAAATTGAGAGGATATCAGGGTGAAAAAAAATGTGATGGGTATCAGAACATTTGTCGTTTTTATTTTCTCGTATACGAATATAGACAGAGAAAGAACTGTAATCATAAAAAGAATATTTACCTAGAGCAGAGGTTCCCAACGTGTGGTATGCGTACCCCTGGGGGTACCCGAACTCAAAGTCGGTAATGACGGACACAAGAAAGCATAAGGGATTAAAAATATTGCAGAATTTTGTTTCCCCAAGTTCGTGTAAGAAGTAAAAGAGAAAGATATGCAAGTCCTAAACCTACCCTCAAAATAAGGAATAAAGAAAGCAAAAGGAAGTGTAATTTTCAGCTATCCTTATAAAGTTAAAACCAAATTATTATAATACTGATTCAGACTGCTTTGACGTTGAACTAATACTATTGTAAAAATTGAATAAAACGTAAAATCAAAAATAAGTCTTGCAAATGTTATAAATTCCAGCCCCTCACATAAGCCCTTATCATTATTGATAAAAACCTCTTTGTATAGACGGATGGTTAAAGGGGGATATGACAGTAGAGGGTATACGAAAATAAAAAGTCTAATCAAGGGGTACGCGAGGGGGAAAAGTTTGGGAATCCTTGACCAAGAGAGTTGTCCATGTTTGGACCTCTCTGAATCAGAAAGAATCATTTTTGGAATCATATCTGTCTATGAACACGATAACTCAAGACAAAGAGTTAGAGAATTGAAATTTGGAATGACGTCTTTACACCAAAATTGTAAATTTGTGTCGAATTCTTATCGAAATCCGTCAATGGAAGGTCTATCTATCCTTTTCGAATGCACATCAACCCCTGGAGTAGCTAAAGCGGGGCGGAGGGACGGTCCACCCCAGACGGCACTTCGAAAGGGGCTGCAAAATAGGAAACACAGAGAAACAATTATATAACTTAGAAGAGCAGCTGCACTATCTCAATCATTGTCTACATAAAAAAAAACCTAATAAAATTCGTATTTTTCGCCTTTTGTCGATAAATTGTCAATATGTGAAAGAAAGATATGTGGTGGACGCGGGATTTTGCAATCTATCTGCAGAAATCGAAATCGTGAAACGACGAATTACATTACTAATAAAACGTTTTTTCCTGGAATTTATCATTTTTTATTTCAAGGTTTATGAGTCCTATGTAACGTGTAAAGGAAGGACGGCAAAAGTTGCGGCTACGCCACTGACGTGAAAACGCTAGCTCAATATTGCAGCGAAATTTGATAAATGGATTTATCAGCAGAATTTTATATGTGTTGTGCCTATTTGAACTAAATCTTTCAGAAAAAAAGAAGATGGAGGCTCTACTAGCGGGGCGTCATTTTTTTTTTGTCTTGACCGAATCAGATTGGCAATAGTTTACTCCATCTTCTGATGGCAAATAGGATGGTGTATGATCTTTAGTCCATCTTCTTTTTTGAAGTGGATTGAAAAGAACTTTGGAATGAATAGGAGATAGTAGCCTTTGCAGCTGAAAATCCCATAAAACCCCTTAAATCAAACAATCAATCAATCAATCAATCTTGCAACTGGGTAACTTTCTGTCTGTCTATTCGAATGTATGAGAACGCGGTAATTCAAAACACGACAAACTAGAGACGTGAGACGTGCACGTCATCTTCATACTATAATTTTATATTTGCATTAAATTTTGCCCTCAATACTATTCCAAAACCCCTACTCGATTCTTTTCAATATATGACAAAGCTAAACGCAAGACGCACCATATTGTGGAATGTCGGTGGTTTAAACATTTATCTGATTCTTGAATTTAATTTTTTGTGTTTGATGATCTTTTGCATGAAATCCGTTAACTGGAGATTCAAATATATATAATTGACAAAAGAGAGCGTTTCAAAAATAACATATATATTTTTAAAAAAATATAGTTTCTCTATCTCTTTCTGAAAAAAGTTCTTAATATAAGAATAGTTACTGTCTTCTTTTGTTTTGTCCCATCCAAAAATACACATTTCGTTTTAAAATTTTGTTCAAATATTTTAGAACAGCGTTTCTTAAACCTTTTAAAATTCCGAGAGAAAAACTTATTCCAGCTTTGAAATTGGAAAATAAATAAAGAAATAAAGCATTAATTAATGCTATATAAAAAAGAAATACAAGTAAAAATTTCATTATCTTGTTTTAGAGAAATCTTTTAAATCAGTTTGATTTTATTAACTAATTTTGCTTGAAAAAAAACACACACATGAGAATTTTCACTACCCTAATGTTTTTCTATCTAACCAATTTTGGGTCGTCAAGCACATTTTAAATTCAATTTTAGAACTACGGTGAGACCTTTCCACAGCGGCCACTCTCCGTTTCAAGGGAAAATTGGTCGCTCAGAGAGGTGACCGCTTTAAATGTGCTCCATGTCTGGAAGTACAAAATACGCAAATTTAAACAACCCCTAATTTTTTTATTTCTGAAAAGCAAATTTTAAGAGTCATCTAAAGAAAATTATTTAAAATCTTTATTCGATTAATTAAATCTTGATTCGATTAATTAAATCTTTATTCGATTTTCTTAAAGATACAGTTTGTGTGCTTGGATCTTTCAGATTTTCCGAAGGTAACTTTTTAATGTTTTTTTTAGTTTGAAAAATTAATCCCTATCGCTCGTAGTTGTTGAGAAATGGGAAATAATATCAGGTATTTTTCCTAACGTCTGTTGAACTGATTAAGACTCTGTCAAAGAAGCAGCTGATATGGGTGCGACCATCAACAAATGAAACTTTCAGCTAAACAGACTTCAAGAAAAATAGATGATATTATTGTCCATTCCTCATCAAATTAGCTATTGGGCCACGTTTCGAGTGGTCTCTCTTTATAAAGAAACATTTCTGACAAAGAACGCGTGAATCCTATTGCTTAGTATTATTCACCTAATTTTTACTTTCTTAAGAGCCATACGCTTGGAAAAGCATATGCATATAAAAGATGTATTGACTCGTTTTGCATGCAACACGTGAAACAAACACAAAGCCTTCCCACAGCATATTTTACGACTTTTTTTAGACATTGTGCAACTCAGAATATGCTTTAACACCTGCTGTTTCTACCCGTTCCTTCGTACAGCGAATTATGTTAGAAGCTTTGCAAATAACATATCTTCGTTCATATTCTTTATATCTTTCGTTAACAGCTGTCTCTTATGTTTCCATTAACAAAAACAGCTTTCACAAAAGACCTTTTTGACGCACTGTCGCTACCAGAGCTCGACCCAATAAATCGATATTCCATTACCCTATATCACTGACAGCGCGACGAAGACTAGACAATTTGTGCAACACGTGAGTTGGTTATTTTGCCTACAATGCGTGTTTACTGCGGTTAATGAGTTCGGAAAAAGGTGCATATTGGAATAGAAGATTAATTTGCTTTTCTTGATTGGGAACTTGTTTGTTCGACGAGCGAAATTGTCTGCCGCTAGAAAGAAGATTACAATCGATTATTATCGAGCTGTCTTTTATAATGTGAAATGGCTTTTGCGCGTGATAAAATACATAGTTGTATTATGCTTCACGAAGAAAAGTATAATATTGTAATGTAATAATTTGCCGCGTGTATTTTTGATGAGAACAACTGAATAATCAATTTTTAAAAAGGAAAGATGGTATGAATGCAATGAAAATAATCGAATTTTGTTATGAGGAAACTAATGCGGTTACATTGTTCCTTAAAAATCGTAAAATGAACGTTAAAGTGATTTTCCATTTATTGAATTAGAGTATTTTTTTTTTCTAATTGGATGGTGTCTGTTACATATTCAGTTATTTTTTTTCCAATAATGTGTTGCTTTTGAAACCTGGCAGTATACGCAAAACATAAAAAAGATGACAATGCTGCTGAGACATATTAACTTTTTTAAAAAAAAATAAAGTAAAACCTTTCGAACCGATCGGTACATAATATACTACTAGACATTACCACATGTTACAAAGGACGAACCGTGTTTTCTATGAAATTATACGGATCATATAATCAAAGGAAATAACATTTAAAGGTGTTCTGTAAAGGGTTAAAAAATATGCAGGTATTTACTTAGAAAACTATGATTTAAATATGCTCAACTTCATGTTTTTTTCCCCTTTTCCCGTATATGAAGTGTACAAAGAGAAAGTATTGCAATCATCAAAAAATTCAACTTCGAGATTTTGATGAATCTTTGCATGTCAGAAATCTATGATTCCGAAAAAACACATTTCGAAAAAAATATTTGTCTGTGAGCACGATAACGCAAAAAATGCATCTACCTAGGCCAGAGGTTCCCAACCTGTGGTACAGGTACCCCTGGGGGGTACGCTAAGGACCATTTAAGGGGAACGTAAAATCAAAGTCGTTAATGGCGGAAACAAGAAAACATAAGGGATTGAAATTGTTGGAGAATTTTGCTTCTCCAAGAGAGTACTTGCTATTTAATAAGTATGTCACTTGAATATTTAATAAATACGAAGTATAATTTTTAACTACTCTTATAAGTAAAAATGAAATAATTAAAATACCGGTTCCATTTGCTTTGGCGTTGAACTAATACTATTGTAAAAATGGAATATATATAAGATGTAAAATCAAAAATAAGTTCTGCAAATCTTATTAATTCGAATCATTTCACTTTTAAGCTAACCATAACATTATTCATAAAAACTTCTTTGCATAAACGGATGGTTGGGGGGTAGGGGTGGATATGATAAACAAAAAGAATAATCAAGGGGTACGCGAGAGAAAAAAGTTTGGAAACCCTGAGAAAGGCGGATAAAATTTGGCCTTTATACCAAAATGTATATTTGTATATTTTTATCAACTTTTGGACGAAATCCCGAGTGTATGTGGACACGATAACTCAGAAACGCAACGAAATGGATATTTGCCATCTAGTCTTATCGCTAAAATTGTAAATGTTTATCAAATTTTATCTGCTTGACTATATGAGACTCAGAAGCATAACAAGCTAGATGGATGAAAGGAGGTGGGAAACATATACCTCTGAAATAAAAAATAATGAATTCTGTGAGCATTTAGTCTTCAAATGTATTAGAATATAGTCAGAATATTTTCAAAATGTATATTTGTATATTTTTATCAACTTTTGGACGAAATCCCGAGTGTACGTGGACACGATAACTCAGAAACGCA
>BGPR01000356.1:395701-427813 GCA_013235015.1 Araneus ventricosus
CGAAATGGATATTTGCCATCTAGTCTTATCGCTAAAATTGTAAATGTTTATCAAATTTTATCTGCTTGACTATATGAGACTCAGAAGCATAACAAGCTAGATGGATGAAAGGAGGTGGGAAGCATATACCTCTGAAATAAAAAGATAATGCTGTGGGTATTTAGTCTTCAAATATACTAGAATACATTCAGAATATTTTTAACATACAAAGCATTTTTTAAAAGTTATTTTCTCCATTATTTTTTCAATATAAATAGTAAAGAATGCATGAAATTTATCTATTAGTAAAGTTAATTAATGTAACTGCATGTAAAAAAAAGAAAAAGCTAGAACTTGTAGAATTTTTTTGTTTTTGTAATGTAAGTCTAGAGGTCGATTGCAAAACATAAGGTCAAAATTTTCTGTATACATGTGCGTGCATTTTGTAATGTAAGTGGGGCAAAAGTCCAAACAAATTTTGACTAGTTCTTTTGTCATGCAGTGCTTACAAAACAGCTGTAGATATATATAAAAGTTTGGGCCGAATTCATTAACGGGAAGATTGTCCTTTTATGTGGATCTACGTGAAAACGATATCTCACAAACGCGTATGTATTTAGACACAATATCTCACAAACGCATATGTACGTAAACACGACATCTCACAAACGAATATATACGTGAACACGATATCTCACCAACGCAACAAGTAGTAGTCACTTAAGTTGCTGTACGATATTTTTCTCTAATTTTAATAAATTTTTTAAAATATTTTTTGGTAAGATAATATATTATTGGATTTTACTTTCTTTTTTTTATTTGATTAATTTTTCTGTGGAATCTGTGAAGAAAGTCCTTAAGATAATAAGTATATAAGGAAATAATCCAGTAAACTGAACGATTATGGTTGCTATGTTTTAATTCATTTTATCAGCATGTTTTAAGCCAATTAACATGCTACTGGATGTAAAACGTGCCGCGCTATTTTGATGTTGAAATCAAATTTGTTAAATTAAAGTTCGCATCGATTACATACGATTAGATGTTACTTGACACCAACAGTTACTTGATTCCATTAGGGACGCTCATGCAGACAACGAACAGAATAGGCTCAAGGTTACTGAAAGAACATGGGTTATAAATATCTATCAAAATTTGAAATTTAAAAGTACTTTTTTAAGGGAACCATGAATATAAAGTTATGCATAAGAGAGTCAGTTGAAATTATATTCCCGGCGAACAAGCTGGTCACCGAAGGCAATTAGTCTCTAATAATAACAAAGGAGAATGTATGTGTGTCTGTGTGTTGGCGCTCTACAGAGAAGAGCGCTAGACCTAGAGCTACGAAATTTGGCATAAACATACTTTGTAGAGTGGGAATGTGCACCTCGGAGCCCTTTTTTAAAAATTTAATTAGAATTTAAATTTATTAAAAATTATTCAAAATTTTGGCGTTTTTCCTTAATAACTTCCGAAAATATTGCAGCAAAAAATAATATTTACGCCATCTGAAAATGCAAAAATTGATCTTTTCAATGAGATTAATTAAGTTGTAGTAAAATTTTTTTCTCTAATTTTTATTAAAGTTTAAAAAAAGTTTTTGGCATTATTTACAATAATACTTTTCATTGTTGCAACAAACCGTTTTCATTGTTAAAACAAATATTTAATTATGTGTTTCTCTTTCATTGTTGAAGGCTGAAGTATTATCCTAATGCATTTTGATTTCATATTTTATTTCATAAAACGTTTTGTGGAATCTGTAAACCAAGCTCTCTGAAATATTCCGTATGTTAAGAAATATTTCCAGTAAGCTGAATGATTATGATTGATGTGTTTTCATTCTCTTTTCAGCATTTTTTAATCCATCTAAAATGCCGCTGGCCATAAAATGTGCTGCGCCATTTTAGTGTTGAAATTAAATGCATATTTTGCAAGAAGATATAAGAAAGGTGAGGGTGGCACCGACAACGTGCAATTAGATGTTACATGATATGGTCAGTCATCTAACTCCATTAGGGACATTTATGTAGTCAATGAGCAGAACAGGTGCAAGGGCATTAAAAGAAAGTGGGTTAACTATCTTCCACAATCTGAAGTTTAAAATTACGTTGTAAAAGGAAACATGAATATAAAACGATGCAAGATTCGATTGAAATCATATTCCCGGCGAACAAGCTGGTCGCCTAAGGCGGCTAGTAAAATAATATAATATTATAGATATAAATAACAGTTTGGTTCGTTGCAAGAGTAGCTGAGCTAATTCGTAATCATTCCATATAAAAATTGTTTAAAATAATCGCAATTTTATACAGAAACTTTAAAAATCATCAGCTGTTGGGAGTTTAAAAATGTCATCAGTTTTCAAGGAAATTCCTAAAGCTCCTATAAATTAGTTTTCGAGGAATGTACAGTCAATATGTTACTTCAGGTTCGAAAACGAGATTTGGAAATCTAGATAGCTAAGTATCTTTTGTATACGTGACACAATAAATGAATGGCCAGAAGGATAATTACAGGAAATTACCATTACATTTAAATGTTTGTAAAGAAATTTGAAAAGGGAGGGGATAGTACTGAATGCATTTGAATAGTAACAATACAGAACAATAGAAGAAAGACACAATCATGGCTCTTCAGTACTCTAAAAGTATGGTATACCCACTCCATTAAGAGCTTTGTGAATAGTTAATTTCGCGTATCAAATTGTGAATTTAGTGTTTTACAAAGGACGTTTTATAAAGGCAATTGTGTTTTAACGTACCAAAGGCTGCTTTTTACATAACAAGAGACAGTGAATTAGACAGTGCAACTAAGCTCTTGTTTCGGTGACATTCGTATGTTAATATGGTGCTGTTTTTCACAAATGAAAATGAAACCTAACAAATACTTCATGTTGTTGCTATCGCTCACATTTCTTAATTTTATTTTAGCACAATTTTAAGCAAAGTTAAAGTTTACATGAACTCTTGAGACATTCCTAAATATGGCGTTTGCAACCTTGGTTTGCACGTTTCCAACACCGACTTCGAAGGGGTTTGTTGTTGGAAAAGAACCATTTAGTTATTAGTTGCTGTGATTGATTGGTTTGCTGTTTTAACGCCCCTCTTGAAGCCACATGAATGTTATTTTGAAATGCATCGTGTTGTTTTCGAATTGCGATCAGATGACGTGAAAGCTACATGAGTCGGAGCTCCCTTTCTCCATACTTTCACATCGCACTAGGGTTGGAAAGAACCGGCGAAAATAACCGATTTTCGGTTATTCAGGGTTTTTTTTTTACCCCCAGTTTAACCTGCAATTATAACCGCTCAAAATAACCGGTTTTCGGTGTTTTTTTTAATAAAAAAAACAACCACCGTTTGTAGGCAAATTTTTTTATTAGTATTGTTTTTACAGGAAATCAATCCATTGGCCAATATTTATCTGTTCATAAAGACTCTTTTAGTAATACGCCAACCAACAGAAGCCTCGAGGAAGCCGTTGTCGTTGATTGGTCTAAGATGATGAAATTCAAAGCTTCATAACTTGGTAAATTTTAGTCTAATAGAACCTAAAATCGAGCCTATCAACTGATCCGGTTGTTTAGACGGTTATTGGACTTTAAAAAAAATAACCAGTTATAACTGGGACAAAAAAATAACCGAAAATACTGGTTAACCGAAACAAAGACAAAAAAAAAAAAAAAACCCGGTAGTCTTTTCCCATCCCTACATCGCACTTGCTGGAGGGCGTTTGACTCACGATGAATTTAGCGTACTCTAGGACCTCATCTATGGTGGAAAGTCTCCAACCCTATACCCTCCGATCCTGTATAGCAGATACTCCATCACCAGGTCCCCGTACTGTACAACTGTTGTATGAAAAATGCTGTAAACTTTTTATTTATTAAAATAACTTCTTATTTTTTGAAATTATTTTTTTTAATTATTAAAAACTTTAGCCACAATTATTATCACTTTACCTATTAAAATAACTTACGACTCATCTATGAATTACATTTATACATTTTTACTTTCTCGTATACGAAGTATACAAAGAGAAAGTATTGTAATCGTCAAAAAATTCGAACTTGAGATTTTGACGAATCTCCACGTTTTAGACCTCCCTGTGTCCGAAAAACACAATTTTGGAATTATGTTTGTCTTTCTGTCTGTGAACATGATAACTAGAAAACTATTATAGCTACGGGGATAAAATTTGGTATGTGATTATGACACACCAGTTGTAGGTTTCTGTCAAATTTTGGGCAAAATCCGTCTACGGGAAGTCTGCCCACTTTCATGTGAACATTAAAACTCACTAACTTGAATATCTAGATGGATAAAATTTGGTACACAGTTTTATTATCATGAATGTAGGTCGATATAAAATTGTGGGCCAAATCCATCAAAAGGTTGACTGTCTGTTAGATGTATGAAATTTGGTATGTGGCCTTCTAACCTTAATTGTAGATTTGTGTCCAATTTTCGTTTCAACCCGTTAAAAAAAAGTTGTTCAAAATGCATATTTGGTTCAAAATACACATTGCGACTGTGTGTTGGCGAGAGTTTCGCTTATTTTACTCAAGTTAGTATGATTGGCTTTTGACCTTGGCGGTCAACGAAGGAAACTGTAGCGAGGCTTCGGAAATTATGGCAACCCCCTAAAACGAAACTTCGTTCTGACATTCTTTAGATGGACGCCTGTGATTAACCAGAGGTATGGTGAAATCTTGTATGATATAAATAGTAAGATTTCGAACTCAAAAACGTTATTTTTTCTTTCTTTTTTTTTTGCTTTTGCTTTTCAATAAAGTTTCACACATACTCATCCAACCGACAGGGTGTCGTTTTGGCGACGAGTTCGGGGGTATGCTGTGGTGTTATGGTACCTCAGCGCGCGTAAAAATTGCGAACATACGTAATTTTTCTGTAAAATATTAAGTTTTTGGGAATTCGTAAATTTTATATGTTTCATTGTAAATCACCATTCATAATTTTTTTCTCAAAATAACCAGGCCTTGGGTAAATACCCCAAAAATATTTACCTACCCACTGGATGTTTACCCACCCCACATTACTAGTCGTATGCGAGAAAGTTTCGGGGAGGCCACTCCAGTCGGTTTTTTTAAAGCTGCTTTAAATATTAAAAACAGATTTTTACTGCCATTTTTAGTTTTAAAATAGTCGTGTTCTACAATTATTATTAATTCGAAATTTAGGGCAAATCGGATTTTTATTCAGGTCCCGTCAGATACGAATTAGTCAAATCTACAGTACTAATATAATACTTAAGTTTATAAAGTGAGTATATCAATGTTGGGAATAATTGACATTACCAAATAAATGCAAATACGAAATAAATTCTGAAACTAACTTGGCAACGCTGCGTTGACTGCTGCAAGGATCCATGTCGACAGTAGTATCACGAGGGCAGTTTTCAAGTGGTCAGAGATGATTAGACTCGCAGAAAGTATCCACATTCCAGTGAGAACTCTAGTTAAAGAAACAAAAACACATAATCCCAGGTTAATAACTTCAAATAATACAAGACACAGCCTCTAAGCTGTCTTCAAGAGTAAATTGAAACAATATGTACGCTTAGGGCCAGAACCAAGTGAAAACCTCCAGACAAATTATTCGTCTCTTATCTAGAGTGATTATCTAATTTTTTCCTGCATGCCTATATCTTCCAAAGACTGGAAAAAGCGAGTGGAACTGGTTGAGAGTACAGGAAAGCCATCGGTGATTGGTATGTAACCAGTTCACGGGTTCGTAACTCAGGGTGAGAGATGATTTATCATGAGTCTGCCTGCAGAGCCATTTTAGATTTCTTTTTAATTCTGCTTTCGTAACAAGGCTTTGACACGCCGAAAGTCAGCTAGGTTGTTGTTAAAATTCTGTTGGGAAGATCATTGGCACTTTTACTTAGCCGAGAGCTTCTTCAACGTTTTACGTTCGATCTACTTCGTGATATTCGGTAGTATTCGGTTTCTGCTTAAAGAAGATTCGGTAATACGCAATTCCTACTTAGTAATTATTCCGTAGTATTCGGTTTCTCCTTAATAATGACGTACAAAATCTTCTTCCGAGTTTAGTAGCTTTTAAACAAAACAATGCATGAAAAATTTTGAAATTGAAGGACATCTTATACATTATTTATTTCAAAACTATTTTCAAAACTATTTCTGCTAACTGTTGGCAGTTATTTTGTATATAATAACTTTGATATTATTTTATACCGTTATAATAGTCGTTTTCCTTCGAAAGAAAACACGTTCTGCCTTTGATAAAGAAGAAATTAAACCATTGCAGAAATCTCATGGTTTGAGCTCTGAGCCTTATGGGGGTTGTTGTATTTGTACCCAGAACTCGAAAAACCTGGAGTGTAAAAAGTAAGCGAAATTAATGATTATAATACTTTGGTTCGATATCATTGTTACACAAAGATTTGATCTATACGCTCTTAACATTGTCTCATCTCCAGATAGAGTTGCTGGGAAATGCGAGCGCCTCTGACAATTGTTTGAGGACAACTTATGTAGCATGAGAACTCCGATGCGTTCCAGCATTTTTTTTTTGTTTGATGTCCCCGCAGTTTTGTAGACACCACCAAGTTTCTGGTCAAATGCTCGTGTTGTCACATAAAGAAAAGCCTTAATGGAACAATAATTTTTCTTTTGAAGTTATAAAGATGGGAAACTGTAGTAAGCTGAAGAATATTGCCAAATATGCAATTATTTAACTTAAATTCTTTCATAGTTTTAATGATAGAATATTGTAATCGATTTTTTTACTCACTTCCTGATGTACTTCGAGTTCTGAAATCTCACATACTTGTATGCTCCGGATGAGAATACAATATTTTAATGTTTTTAGAACCGATCGATGAATTTAAATTACAGTTGAAAGGCACCATATGCTTGTGAATTTAGATGAAATAGATTGCAAGAATCTTTAATATTTATAATAATTCATTATGAAATGTATTGGAGACAAAAAATATAAAAAAAATAAATTAAAAATGTTTTTAAAAATACGCTTTAATCAATGAAATAGCATATAAAAATAAATATTTTATTACAAATATGTTTGTCAAGACAAGTTCATAAGAGACGAGAGGCGCACTGAAATTGTCACCTTACATATGGTATAAACACGGAAGAATGTGGATTTTTAGGAACAAGTGTAATCCATAATACCAACAGTACAAACAATTTGTGTAAAAATTAATATTATTATTATTTTATTGTTTCTTTGCTTATTTTTTTTATTCAGGACAGTTTTTTTTCCTGATATTTGTGTTTAATTGCGTATATTTTCCAAGCTTTTTTTTGCGTTTTCTGCATGTTTTATATTTAATCAAGTTCTGTTGTTTAAATGTTTTTACCATTTCTGTCTGTAAATGTCAAACTCTTTAAGAGTGTGTTGCCCAGACAAGGAATACATTTTTTCTGATTCAGTAATTTCGACAGTTTAAGTTTTGGATGTTTTCATAATTTCTCCATGGGGGAGGGAGAATTTAAAGTTGTTCGGGGTATGGCATTCGCGTGGCTTCTCAGGGCCCTGTGGTGGAAATTGTTGAACTCATCCACCCTTCACCCACCCAACTGGTAAGATAACCCTTGAGGTTATAGGCACCAGGGGTGTGGGGTGGTGTCATGTCATGTATAAATATGATTAAAATTCCAATTTACTAAAGAATATTTATATCAGATTTCCACTCTTTTACGATTTTGCTTTGCCCTCCTTATTTTAGATTTTTTAAAAAATATATTTTCTTCCTTTCAGTATACTAACAAAATCATCAACATTTTCTTATTTTACAATTCTATCTACATTGTTTTTTTTTTATTTCTGTTGCAGGAGTTTCATTTGTAATTCGTTACTATCAGAAGATATAAGCTGATAGGCGTAAGATCTAAAATTATGTTTTAAACTGAAAAGCTAAAAATTAGTAGGACTTAATAATAATACGACTTCATCTCCATTAAGGTGAAAGTAATACTCAGCAAGTTAATCAATAAATCAATATATCACACGTAGAGCAGGGCAATTGAACTAATGCACTGTTTGAAATTATATCGTTATTTTGTTTTATTGGTGTAAATATCCGATACTTAGGTTTCAATGCCTATAATTTTCGGGAGAGTAAAACCACTTTTTAAGTGAGACTTGCTAAAAGTAGAAAAAGTGATTGATGAAAATCGATCACAACTCATGAAAGAGATAGCTTATTGGCTTTTTTTGCACACAAACTAATTTTAAACAGCGTGAATGTAGCACTTTCTTGTATACTTACATAACACTTTGTGTTTTGAATAAATTTTACTTTATAATAATGTTTTTAGAATAAAAGTAAAATCACCAAAAGAACACATTTGCTGTTACAAGATGCAAGTCAAGGATTAAACTGCACGAAGTGGTAATTTAATGTCATAAGTGGTAGATACAATAAAAATCTATGTTTTTTTCTCCATACTAGGTCTATAAAGCATGTAGCAGAATATGTCACAAATTATATGTATAAGATTTACCATAATCTCCAATCAAATGTATTATTTTTATATACAAAGAGTGAACACAGTGATTTTACACAATATTTCGATCTCTATAAAAGATAGATTGCAACTTATAAACTTATTAACAATGATTTCTTGTTATATATTCAAGCTTAAAGAATATCAATTTGTCGAAAAACCCTCATCATTTAACTTCTCTTAGAGAGCAACAGAAATTCGACTTTCTTCAATGCCAATATCTTTCTAAATCGTAATGGTATTACACTGGAATTTTTATATAAGCTGCCCTATATATCTGGCTTTGAAGTTGGGAAAGAAAAACTACACTATGTTTCCACATGTGCAGTTAAAAATTATTTACTGAAAATACTCATACTTCTTCGAATATTCCAGGTCTTTATGTGGAATTTTAGTCCAATACTTCTTTAACATATTGTCACATATTCTGCAAGTTTCGTTTAATTTGGTTGAGAATTCTGCATGCTATAAGCAAAAAACATGCGGAAAAATTTGGGATTTTTTAAGAAAACCTTTATAACTTCCCGAATATTCTTTATCTTTTTTTTTACAAAAATGCATGTAATCATTGTGCACAGCAAACAAAATCATTTATTAAAGTTGCAAATCATTATCAATCATTATCAGTCCAAATAATTTTCTTCTTCATCGCTTTCTGGTCGGCCCTCTAAATGCCCTTCTGATCGAATCCTCACTGTAAAATGGAAGTTCCGACTATTGCATGTCGCACGATTCTCCACAATTGATTGCGAACTATTGTCTCCATACGAACTCCAAACTTTTCGCACCTTAATAATTAATTATGCTTAATTTTTGGGCATGATTGTATTTATTGATACAATTTTTGGTAACAACGACGTATTTTTGAAGAGCAGTTTTACTTAATGTTGGAGGATGATAGCTAAAATAATTTACATAATGTTCACAATATACTTAAATTAAAATTTACGTAATCAAATTTCAAATTCTAGCATTAATTTTATGACTTTATTTTATATGAAGTTGATAATCATGTTGTGCACAATCTTATGATCATTATAAATGTCCAACTTAAAGTGGAATCCATGATTGAGCGATTAATTTTTGCATAACATCTATCAACTGCACCAAAAATTATTAAGAATAATCCTTTTTCCCAATTCTGTGTTCCCATTTGAGAAGAATATATGAATATCGTCGCTTAACAAGCAACACCACCTGTCTCAATTTTTTGAAATTTCAAAGAGGAAGATTCAAATGAATGTTTCGCAACCAATAACGAATATTTCTGAATTTTTTTAAAGATCTACTATAAACATGAGACCACATGTTCCAATCAAACGTGAAAAAAAAAAAAAATATTCGTTCTTGGTTGCGAAGAAGTCATTTGAATCTTCCTCTTTGAAATTTTAAAAAATTGTGATAGGTGATGTAGCTTGTTAAAAGACGGTATGGTTGTTTAGTAGTGTGAGTTTATTTGCTTGATATTTGTAAACATTGCCAAGGGCGAAATTGTCCGCCCCTAGCAACCCCTCCGTGTTCAATCTACAACCCCCGGGGGTAAAATCCCCGGATGGACGCTAGTATCCCTTTGTGTGTTGTTGTGTAATCCTTCTTGTGTGTGAGCTTCTCGCTAGCTCAAATAAAGACATTTTAACTTTAATACAGTCCGCTCTTGTGTGAATCATGAGTTATCCATTTAACGCCCAAACAATGGTTAAAGGAGATATCCTAAAGTAATGGTTTTCGTGTTATCTTTTCTTAATGTGCAGTTTTTGAATACTGCATTTACTATTACTAGTCCTTTTTAGTATACTGTACACTAAACTACCAAAATCAGTTAGGTAGGAAAAAAGGACGCATTATCTTTCTACAGAGAGTCAACTTGAAAAGCACTTCGATGCACCATCAGCTTGCAGACCTTCGGCTCTTTTGTTGCCCAGGAATTTTTACTTTCTCTTAAACGAAGTACAAAGAAAGGAAGTATTGTAATCGTCAAAAGATTCGATCTTGAAATTTTTCAATTTCTTCAACTTTTAAACTTCTCTGAATCAGAAGAAAAAAACTTTTTTTGAATAATGTCTGGCAGTGATCACGATAACTCAAAAACGCAACAAACTGGACGGATTAACATATCAAAGCAAGAGTATTCTTTGATTTGTGGTCTTTACGCTAAAGTCCATCCATGAGGAGATTGTCTGCTTGTTTGTGTGCATGTGAACACGATAGCTGCAAATGCAGCGAGTCAGATAGATGAAATTTAGCAGATGCCATTATTGATAGAATTGCAGATCTATATCAAATTGTGGACTAAATACATGAAATGGTTAACTGTCCGACTGTTTGTCTATGTGAACGCAATAACTTGAAAACACAACGAGCAAGCTAATTGAAATATGGTGTGTGGTCTTGACACCAGAATAGTAGATCTATATTAAATTTTGGAACCAATCGGTTCACGGGTAGAGATCCAAAATGCCTACTCGATAAACACAAATTGAACCACATCGTGGAAGTTTACGAGAAAGTCGAATTGAGAGGCCCGTCCCAAAATAGCCTCATGTTGCTTCAAAAACGGGACTTTAATCAAGGGTGAAAATAGCAAAGATACAAAAAAGAGGAAAATTCACGAGAGTAGCTACATTTATACGTGATTAGCGACATGCATTAAGGAAGAGATAAGTAAACACTTATTAATGAATGATTTACTCATCACAAAAAAATTATGAAACAAATATGGTCTTGCTTGTACAGCCAAATATGAATTTTTTCTATTACAAATACTTATTTTTAACATTATAAAATCAATGTTTTCTTACTCACTTTCTTAAAATAGATACAATTAATAAATAATGTTTCATAATATCAATATTTTTTATAAAATACATATATTAAACCTAAAATATATAAATCAGATTTTGCTTTATAAAAGAAAAAGGCACAAAAGAGTCCTGCATAAATATCAGTTTACAAATAATACAAAATATACAGTAAAGCGGAAAATCGCGGATCCGCGGAGGATTTTCACCCCTGTTTAATCTAACTAAACTAAACTAGGAGAAAGTCGAGGAGAGAACATTTTTGCTAGTTAATCAAATACGTTTCTTATCTAATTTTCATTTAATAGAGATATATTTAAGGAAACACCAAGTGGATTGTGGGCTGTAATATTTTACCGAAATTACTTTCTTTTATGATCCTGAAATGCCTTTGAGAAGATTAGGCTTCTGAGCTGTCTTCTTTTTAAACGGACTAGTAATGTTAAATTTCTTTGAGGACTAGAAGTTTTTTCTGGAAATATAGATCTCCTTGAAAGTTTATAATCGTCTCGAAGGATCTCGCTTAAGGGTAGGTGCAACAGCACAAACTTCACCTTGATTCGAAAAATAAATTAATGTTCGATTCATAAAACCGTCAATTACATTTACGCACGGATACACTATTGCGTGCATCGGCCATGACAAAAAAATATGAGCATTGGTTTCAACAAAAGCGATTAAAATCTCGATTTATAGCGGCTGGAATGAAAACATTAAGCATATTTCGCTTGTTTACAACTGCAGCAACAGTCAGTTAAAAAAAAAGCAAACATCATCACCCAATTAAATCAACTTTTTTTTTTCTCCCTGTTCAACTCTTGGTCCATTTATTTAGAAAATGAAACGCTCAACCTTCAAACTTTTCATCCTCATCAATCCTGGAACGCGGGTTTGGAGAAAACCGGAAGTTGCGATTTTTCACGGTTCGCGCTTTGTGAATGACGTCGGTATCAGGGTTGCCATAATGGGGCTTTTAAGGCCAAATTTAAGAAAATTGGTCTTTTTCTGGTATTATTTTCACCCACAATTTTTAGAATTATTTATTAAACTCAAGTGACTAGAGGTCTCAGATTAGTCGAGGCAGTCCTGGATTCTGACTAATCAGTGGCGAATCCAGGGGAGGGGCTATCGGGCTTCAGCCCCCCCCCAGAGCTAAACCAAAAATCTTGATTTAATTTAAAATCACTACAACTGTTTGATCTTAATTTTCATTTTAAAAAAATAGTAATAAAATAGTGACAACATTGCTTTTTGACTTGACAGGCTCGAGAATTTT
The DNA here is from genome assembly GCA_013235015.1 of Araneus ventricosus. NCBI lineage: Eukaryota > Metazoa > Arthropoda > Arachnida > Araneae > Araneidae > Araneus > Araneus ventricosus. Next base: position 408,276 of record BGPR01000356.1, read on the forward strand.
CCACTGTTCTAGTCATTCCACTCGCACTTGTAGCGTCGGCGCCGTCAAAAACATTTTTTTGGCTAGTTATTTCATTGTATTTTTTATTAAATTATCGAAAATATTGTAGTGTTCTTTATTATTTTTATTGTCAGGAGAGGAAAGCCTGTAAAGTTAAAGTGTTTTGGCTTATATAAGCCATGAGGTTTGACATTCGTCACTACGATACAAAATTTTTATGACTTCAGCCCCCTCCAGACCCGAATCCTGGATTCGCCACTGTGACTAGTTATTCTGAAGTATATCTTTTTTCGCGATAGCATCCGAAAACTTATTTGACAAAAACTATTCTTATATCATTTTAAAACTGAAAAAAATACGCCTTTAATGTTACTAATTTAGCTGTATTGCAATTTTCTCCCCAATTTTAAGAAGTTTGTAAAAATATATTTTTTAACTATCAGCAACAGTATTCTTTAGTATTGCACTGAAATTCAAACTAATTTCATTGTTTTATCAAATCGTTCAATAACATGAATTTTTCCATTGTTAAATTATGTTAACAAAATTTGATTTCTTTGATGCATTTCATGCAGAATAGATTTTCAGTTTCCTGCAGTTGGACGCTATTCCCTTTTTAAAATGTTTGTTTTTAACTCAAGCTTATTGAATGTTGATATTTTTTTATTTCATTTGATAAGTTATGCACATTGGAATATTTTCTCGCACCAGTTTCAAATTGATACTTTTTATACTGTGAAAACTGACATTTGCTTTTTTCCCGTGCTTTCTAATTACAGATTTTTACTTTTATTCGAATTTCGAAGTTATTATAATTCTTTCTCTCTCTCTCTCTCTTAAATGTTATAACTGAGAAAAAATGATCAGACATTTTTTACAAAATTTAATATTTGAAAAATTCTGAAGTTTTACTCCTTGTTTAAGAATCTTATAAATATCTTTTTTGGCAGTGTCTTTGGAAATTTAGTTTCATTTTCAGGTTCTTTCTTTTTTTTTTCAAAGTCTCATATTATGATTCTTTTATCCAGTATATATGATGACGTAGATATATAATATTAAAATGCTTTATTTTGAAAACATGCAAAGAAATAAGAACATTATCTTTGCAGAAATTTCAAATTTTATAAAATTCATTCAAGCAGCAAATGAAATAATAGTTTAACCAACATTCCGGGGAAACAAGCTGGTTACCAAAGGCGGTTACTATACCAAAGGCGACAGTTTTGAATCCCGGAATCAGTGGAAGAATTTTACAATTATTAATAATTATTTAAATTTAACTTGTCTCCCCACCGACCGTTGCAGGTCTTACACCCGGTTGGGTAAGCTGGTTGGTGTTTGTCTAAAACAAAAATAAATAAATTAATTAATTAATTAAATTAAATTAAAAAAATAATAAAAAAAATATTAATAATTGAATCATTGGTTACAGAAACCACATAAGTCATTTCTTCTTTTTTAAAAAATTTCGTTTTGCTTTTTTCACATTCTAAAGCAACGCTTCAATTATTACCTCGTTTTGCGCCTTAGTTAATTTCTTGTGTGCATAAATGTATGCTTCGGGTCTCAAACAAATTTTTATCCAAAGAGTCGCGGGAAATTTGTTTGGATTCAAAAAGAAAAAGCGAGTATAAAAAGATATAGAAACTCTCCATTAAGAAAAAGCTGAGATTGGCTCGTTTTTCCATCCTTTCGAAGAGATTTGGCACCATCTTGCCAATCTGATCTGGCAGCCCTACGATATGCTCCCATTCTTTGTCCGAATAATAGGGTGAGGGGAGGGATGGACTCGCGAGTTCTAACCGTTTCACAAGGGGGAAAAAAAAGGCCTTGTCTTTCTAAGAAGTCACCTTGCATCTCTCGGGATGTTCGCATTTTTTGTTTATTTTATTTTATTGTTTATTTATTTCTTACTACTTTTTGCTTCCCCATAGCCAGTGGGCGATGAAGGCGTGGTTGGGTATCATTAATCTTCAAGATCTGTTTCGCTTTCTTAATTCGTCGGAGAAAAAAGTTAGTTTTACCTTCAACTCGAGAGTTTTTAAATGCCTTTGTGTGGCAGAGCTCTAGAAATTCTTGTCTGAATTTTTAGAAGGTTGGTGAACTTTATAACAAAGAAAAACAGAAAAAATTTGTAAAAAATGAAAAATGCTAGTATAAATATTTTTGTCAAATATTTTCCCGAACATTTGTAATACATTCTCCTCTTCAAAGTAACTCCTCTTACACTCCTCTGCAAAGCATAATGCTAAAAAAAACCCCAATTCTACAGGGTTTCCAAGAATTGTTGTACACATTTCAAAAATTAATGATAAAAAAAATTACTAATGTTACAATTACGTTTTTTTTTTTAAAATGAGAGTGCATTTTAATTTTTTTTTCCGGTAGGTAACGCGCCATTACAGTGGTCTAGGTGGTAGTAACTTACTGGAAATCTCCAATTTTTGAGAGCCATTATCTACGAAACTATTAAAGCTAGAAGAAAAATAAAAGCATGTATTTGTAGGGAATTTTACGCTTTTTAATTTGTAAAATCAATTAGAATTTGAAAACTGAATAGTTTTCGAGATATTAAAGAAAAACTAAAAAAAGGAACCAGTAAACGCGCGTCGGCTTTTGCTGATCGGTAGCCATTGCGAATGGAAATCTCTCGCAGTAGCAAATTTAGAACGTCGCAATGGTGCGCCACCTATCTGAAAAAAGAAACTTTTTAAAATGCGCTCTCATTTGAAAGAAAAACCGTAGTTGTAACATTATTAGTTTTTTTTATTAATTTTTGAAACGTGTCTAACGATTGACGGACACTCTGTATTATTCCACTTATATTGATCTATTGTCTCTTACCATTTGGTACATGCACAAACTGCACCGCTCAGGTATAGAGAAAAAATAATCATTAATGGATACACACTGAAACCTCTCTACAGCGGCCATCCTCCGTTTCAATTAAAATTGACAGCTCTAAAGGGGTTTCATATTTAGAAGTTGAAAATGCGTATTTAAAAAAGCCCTAATTCGTTATCTCTGACTAAGCATATTTTAAGAATCATCTGAACATAAAAAAAAAATACTTTATTCGAAAATTTCTAATTTTTTTTTAAAGATACAATTCGTGTTTGCTTGGGTCTTTCGGATTTTTCTTAAATAACTTTTTTCAGTTTTCTTTAAATTGGAAAAATGAATCCCTAATCGTTTCGTCGATAGTTGTTGAGGAATGGGGTATAGTATCATCTATTTTTCCTAAAGTCTGCTCAGCTGAAAGTTTCATTTGTTGAAAGTCGTAATCCATATCAGCAGCTTCTTTGTCAAAGTTCAAATCGGCACCTGAAAGGCGCAAATGAACTCTTGAATGCTCGACCCCGATTACATTTCGTCGAATACTATTAGAAGATTCAAGTTTTAAAAATATCAGTTTATGCAAGAACCCTCATCATTTACCTTCTCTAAAAGAGAAATTTAAGTTCACCTCACTGAAATGCCGATATCTTTTTGAATTTTAAAGGGATTCAACTGGAATTTTTTTATACGTTGCTCTATATATATGGCTTTGAAGTTAAAAAAAAATTACGCGAAGTCTCGCACATGCGCAGTAAAAAAATTATTTAGTACAAACACTCATATTTCCTGTAATATTCAGCGCATTTACTTCAAAGTTTAATACAATACTTCTGTAAAATATTGCCAATGTTCTGGAAGTTTCGTATAATTTGAATGAAAACTCTGCATGTTATAAACAAAAAATATGCCAAAAATTTGGGATTTTTTAAAGAAACCTTTGTATCTATCTACCCGAATATTTGTGTTCTGTTTACAAAAATGCATGTAAATATTACGCACATCAAACATAACCATTGATGAAAGTTTCATCTCGTTATAAGCTTTCTGTAAAACGTGATAAGATGTAACTTTCTGTCTTCATCACTTTCTGGTCGCCCCCAGAATTGCCCTCTTGAACGAATCTTTACTGTAAAATGTGTATGCTACTCGATTTTATGTCACACAATTCTCTAGAACTGATTTCATACAATACTTTTTGTATTAATTGCATATTTCTCGCATTTTACGAAATGACCCTTATTTTTTGCACACCAGTGTATTTAAAAACAAGGCTTCGTTTAGTTAAACATCACGTTTTGCAGCTTCACGAGGATTATTTTAGGAGATATCTCGTCATTTCGAACTATGATCAAATAATGAGAGCGACACCAGGGCCAATGGTGGGATTTATGCATTTCTTTGTCGAAGATTGAAACACTTGATTCTGAGCCCCCCCCCCCTCAACTATAGAGATATGCAATGTAAATGTGTCGCAAGTTTATTTAATGTATATGGATGTGGATATTTTATTGTAATTTCTTTCATATTTGGGCCCTCCGATTTTTGCGCTATAGGTCATGGCCTAAGTTGACCCGTCCCCTCTCCATATTTCTTCTTTCAAGGCATGGTACGGAATTGAGACAGTTCAACTTGTTAGCAGCTGATAAGGTCAGTTGACCAAGAAACTCAGGTAAAGATCTTAGTTAGGTTCAACTCATCAAATTAGGAGCAAGTTGCAAATTTGTTAGCAGTCGAAGATTGTGGCCCCCAGAGGCCGTGTGCTTCGTCCACCCACCCTATCACTGTCTCTCTAAGTTGGCCCTATGGGAAATCTGGCCCTGCCACCGCAAACAACCTCATCTCTAAACTTCTATATGGCATCAATGGGATGATGTTTGATCCAAGATTAATTTAAGGTGCACCAGAACCCCCATAAACGATAAGTCTTTGGCAGAATCGCGTCCAGAATTCGGAACCTCCGGTCCCAAAGCCAGAACTCTGTCACAGGCCACCGCGATCCTGGAAAGTGGTACTGACGGAGGGAAAGAGCAGTGCCGTAGCGACCGGTAAACAAGGGGGTTATCGATGCCCCAGACACCAGTCTTAGGGGGTGCTGTGCAGAAAAAATGTCAATGTGTTTATGTCACTTTTTATCAGGGTGTAGTGGAGCCGGTACGCAGCGGCATGCCGTTCAGGTACTGCTTTTTTTTCACAAGAAATAAATAAGGAAAAATTGTTAAAACTTCCTTAAAACTGCATACTTTTTGACACCCAGGTAGAGGGTTCCGGCACTGCTTTTAGAGTGTCCCGGACTGCTTATTTTGTGCCTACACCATTGCTTTTGATAGCTAAATATGAGGAGGCGACAAGAAATGATTATATGCCCCAGGCTCCATTTACACTTCCTAAACAAGTGAGGACAAATGGAAGTGAAAAAACAGTTTCTGTATATCGCATTAAATTTGCATATATCGAACAAATTTCTGGCATAAAAAAATTATGTATATCTATTGCAGTCAAAAAGCGACCATAGATTTCATAAGGGGGATATAAATTAAATACGAAAAAAACTGTTCAACCGATTTTCTTACTGCAATAGAAATTCAAGGAAGACCAGACAGTTGTTTACTACAAAACAATAAACACTTACCAGAGAGTTGCATTAGTTTCTGCTTTACTAATCAATATCCCAACTAGGAGCGAGATTTTCCCTTTAAATCCAGTTTAGCTTTCGACGACTTTTCTTTCAATATGGCCGCTGAACGGAAAACGGGAAGTGTGACAGAGAAGATCAGCGTAGAAAGCGGGATAAAAAAATAGGTCCAAAATTTTTTTTTAAAAATTTAGTTTCTTTTTTTTTTTGTATAAGAACATATATATTTTAGTATATTGTAAACAACTTGCAAATTAGATGCATGTTTGTACAATTTTTAAAGTTAATTTCTTTGGTATTTTAATTCTTTTAAGTCTTTTTTATACTAAAAAATTACATATGGATAATAGTTTTTAGTAAGAAAATGATGACAAATTTTCAATATGTATTTCTGTATATCGATTTTTTTCTTCAAAGAACTTTCCAGAAGTTTGAACTGGATTTTCTTATGTTCTAATACATTTTTACATAATATAAAAATGAAATCGCCCCCGGGTGGGCTCGAACCACCAACCTTTCGGTTAACAGCCGAACGCGCTAGCCGATTGCGCCACGGAGGCTCAAAATGCGGCGAGAGATTGACTTTCTGTTTACTCTTATTCACTAGATAACGAGCGTTCCATTTCGAAATCATAAAAGCTGTTTAATAAAGCGACAAGATGTCTCGGATTAATCTGAATGTTTACTGTTTGTCCTGGATTGCAAAAGTGTCCAGTATTTGAATGAAATACCCAGAATTGTTTCAATTTGAACCCTGAATTGTTGTAGCATCTCTTTTTATATTATTGACCGATGTACCTGCGATTCGCCTACGTTTATTTGTTCTACATGTATGGAAGAAAAAACAAAACACATAAACTTTTACGTCCTACAGTTTTCGAGTACTAATATTCACTCGTTTAAGGATCCTCAACCCTAATTAATTACCATTCTAAATCTTTCGGACAAACGATTTCTTTAAGCGGGGCATTCACCGATGTTCCACGATGCGATTTTTGGAACAAGGGAAGGAAAAACCTTTCGTCAGTGTGAGAAACCGATGAAAACTGGCATAGAGGATGCCTAGATTGGGACCTCGCGTCGAGGCTAGATCATGTTGAAAGTAAAATCGGAAATCCGCCGTGTGGGGGAGGAGGAGCATGGGGTATAACAAGGAGTCTCAAAACAAAATAAAAAATAGTATTGATACGCGGGAGAATGAGTAGGGGGGGGGAAAGAGCAGCTGTAGCGCACTTTGTAGCCTCCGTGAATGACATGCCTGTTCTTTTGACTTGAGTGGGTGGAAAGAATAACCGGTCTTGGGACAAACGGCATAGCCTAGCCTTCTCGTGAATGCCCATCTTTAGTCTCAACGTTTGGCCTATATATGTAAAGACTGTTTGAGTTATCACTCCAGAACATAAAACAGAAAATTGGCTATGGGAGAAACTTGGAGTTTTTAAGTTGATACCGGCCACTTTTATTTCACATCGTACATTCAGCCCAAATGATAAGTTTTCGCGACTATCGCCTTAACATTTTCGACCCTACTTTTGCATGATTAAAATTTAACTATGAAAAGTAGTTTAATTTAATGTTGACATACTAAAAGAAGTATACTATGAGTTTAAAGTTTTTCCCTTTTCCCGTTTCCTGGAAATCTCCTGGGACAATGTGTCCCAAGCGTATAATCGACTGAGACAATATATACCAATCGTACAGACGGTTGGGACTATTCCAGTAAAACATCTGTAAAACTCTCTTTCCTGCCATAAGATTAGCATGTCAGGGAACAAACTTTACAGCTTCGTAGCAATAATCTTGTAATAATTTGATCACAGATGGGATATATTGTCCCACTGTTCAATACGATTGGAACAATATATCCCACAAAAATAATTTTTTTCTTAATTTCTGAAATCTGATATTAAAAGGCTAAATTATTACTTAAAAATAACAATAAGAACTATTTTACACTAAGTATGACATAAATATAATTGAACTTACTGTAGAATTTAAAACAAAGACCAATTGAGACGAATAATGTGCGTGCTCAAAAACATAAGTCCGCCATCTGCAATCTGAGAGTATTCCTAAGTTTCTTTAATCATAATTTTATTGCCTAATTCCTTAAGTACTCTGAAAAGATAACAGCCCATGTAAAATTGGGATTTATTTACCAATAGGGAATGAAATCTAATCTCCGGGACGTATTTGCCCATTAGAACCAAAAGATTTAACAGACCCATTGCTCGTACTACATAGATGACTCTCAGTTTGAGCTAAGTTCAGAGGTAACTGTAACGCTGAATTCACTGCGAGGCCAGAAGTGTGGTAGCTATTCCTGATGAAGCAATCCTTGCTATTGTAAGAGCTATTTGACGTTTTGATCGAATTTCAGCAAGGAAAAGGGGATTAAAGAAAGAGTAAGCCACCGTTCCGTGCAGCAATCTAATTCATCATTACTTCATAAGATGTTGTAGCAAATATCAGAGTAAAATTCTAAAATTTCTTATAATGTCAAAAACAATAGAGAAATTAATCCTTCCATAGAGAACTTATTTTTAACGATCTTATTAAAAATCGACGTTTCCATTTGGAATTTTTGCTTTTCTATGAGAGAGTTCCTGAAGCAGAGGAGAAATAAACAGGAATGGCGATAGAGTTTGCCCGACGGGGGGCAAAACCTGCTGTACGGGGGGGGGACGAATGTAAGGAAATTGGTCTCAAATATTTTCGCCAGATTATTATTTATCAACAACAGTTGAATACCCCGTACAAAAATTTTCCCCGACGGGGGGGGGGTGTGACACCCCGTCCTCCTCTGGCGCCACCTCTGGAAATAAACAAGTTTATTTCTTTTTTGATTATATCAATTATTTTATACTGAAAGAAAAGTATAAAAAACATTTTGTTACACAAGTGCAGTAAGTAATTAGAAGTGGGAGACCAGTAGCAATCATTTGCCCATAAATGTTCATTTTTCTAGAATGAATGGTGTATAAAGCGACCAGACTTCCGTGAAAAACCGGAACAGTCAGGTTCTTTACTTTTTTTCGCAGCTTTATCCCACTTCCCAATATCCGATACTTTAATAGAACGACAAACATTCCAAAACAAAGAAAAACTTAATACTCAATCAAAGCAAAGGTTGCCGAGTATTTGGAGTTGTGCAAAAGGTTAAATTAATCACAGTTAATCGTTTTATCATTTATTTCATATGAAGTTCAAATTTTGAGCATGGGGTAAAGCTTGTACGACATTTATCCGATTGCTATTGAAGAATGTAGAAAATCACCTAAATTATATATTAGTTTTAATTAAGTTGTTTACTCAAAAAATCTGATCAAACCAGAAAAAAATGTCCCTTTATATAATTGTCCTCCATAACTAGTGTAATTTTAATGTAGGAGGCCGAGCATAGATAAAAAAATAAAATTGTAAATAATGTTTACAATTTTTGTCTGTTGTTCAAATCTGTTTATCAAATGAACCGACTCGTGAGGTTAAAGACCTTGAGCTTTCGAATTTAATTACTACGTAATTGGGAAAACGTGTATTCAGTTACTTATTCCAAGGTTATACTTCTGATTTACATCATTATAAAGCAGAATGAAGATTTTTAAAGATGTAACCTTCTTACTTTGTCACTTCCTTGTAATATGAATACATTTAAGATGTTGTAAGAAAGATTAAACAAGATCTGGGCATCGCTACTATTAGAGAATTAACGAATACATTTAAGATGCAGATTATACAAATTAAAGCAATTCAGTATTATCTGACATACTGGTACTAATACTATAATCGTTAAACATTGATCTTAATACTAAGATTAAAGTAATTAAGTAGCAAATTATACAGATTAAAGGATCTGAAAGTAACTTGAGTGGGGTAAAGCAGATTAGATTCATACTTTATGAATACGTCTAAGACTCTGTGAGGAAGGTTAAACAAGATCTCTGTTGAACTACGATTGGAGAATTTACTAATAGTCATTTGTTTCGTGCGTTGTTTGTTTGATAAAGCCGTTTGTATAGTAGTCTTAGTAAAGCAAAACGATCTGTGAATGGAATACGAAATTTCTCTTGTTCATTCATGGAAATAAAATGAGTAATAAGCAGTGTTAACATTATTCTAAATTGATCTATCGATTTGACGAATAAAACAACTTGTGTGGAATCTTTCATCAATCCCATAAGCTTTAATCTTTATGAAAAGGAAAGTGTAAAGCATTCAGAATGACATACATACCAACGTTGAAAAGGTGGCTGTCTGTAGCAGAAGGTCTACGAAGGTGGCAGACGCGCACGCGCACACACATGGAAACAGACTTGTGACAAAATTTTGAATTTATGATCATTTATGTATTTCATTAGACTTTAAGTAATCATATATTTCTATTTTCAAGAAAAATATCTTATATGAAGAACTAATACAAGAAATATATATATATATATATATATATATATATATAGTTAAAAATTTCAAACAATCAAAACACGTGTCAAATTTTCAATATATATATAGTTAAATATTTCAAATAATCAAAACATGTGTTATACTTTCAATATATACATAGATTAATCTGAAAATTAAATTAAAATAAAGTTACCTTATCAATAATCATACAAATGAAATACACAAGATAGTCTGATTATATATTATTACTACTATGAAAAAGACAACCCAGAATTGGAGTTCCAACAATCAAATGCCAATCGGTTTTGGGAAACGACTTATCTCATTAATCTAGATCTGTGGCACCAACCCTCTAAGAAAGTCAAATGTTGGAAAAACAAAAAAGTAGGAGAATAAATCTCCGAAATCTTTCAAGATTAGAAACGAGAAAGTATATAACTTAAGCATACCAATTCATTAGTCTTAATTATTGTTATAACTTGAGCGTTATCTTAAAGACAGTTCCGTATTTAAAGTGAAAATATTATTTCTAAATTAGGCTATTAATACTATAATAAACATCCTTAAAAAATTAACTATAATTTTAAATTTAACTTATTTTTAATAATAAATATTATTTTGGAAATGTACATAAAAATAAAAATTAATTCATGATGCAATCTTATTCTTAATCTAGTGGCGCCAATATATATAGTTAAATATTTTACAAACAATTAAAACTATATATATATATATATATATATATATATATATATATCACTATTATTAGAAGAATTAGAAATAGTTATATGACATTTTTCAAAAACATGAAATGTAGAAAAAAATCTAGATTGTCATGTCATCAAGGAATACAGCTAAAACGACTGCGAGCAAGGGGGAAAAACTCATTTCCGTAGAAATTTTATCTTATCCGTAGTTCCGTATTATTTCCGATAAAATGCGTAGTAACTACGGAGAATCCGTAGCCGCTGGCATTTATGGAATGATAATAAAAATGATAATAATCTGATACATAAAAATTATTTTCATGTGTCAGATATCTAAGTAATATTCTAATAATTCGGTGATAGTTTTTCTGCGGAACAAAATTAATATCTTTTCTTGCAAATGTGCTGCTTCGAGCATAATATTAACTACTAAAGTGTACAAGATCTGATCAGCAACTATTAGAGAAATTTCCTAAGCAAAAAAAAAAAAAAAAAAATGTTTGCTTCGTGCGTCATTTGCCTGATAAAACTGTTTAAGTAGTACAGAGAAAAAAATCTTTGAATGAAACACTAAATTTGTATTTTTCATTCATGAGAGTAAAATTAATATTACGCTTTTAAAACATTATTTTAGATAGATTCATGTATCTGATGCATTGTGTTTGTAAATAGTAATAAAAAACATTTTATAAAATTATCCATTCTAAATTTTATTTAGTTCGCATTAAAATATTTCAAATATAATGAAGTCGTAACTGAAAAATCATTTATTTAAAAAAGAAATTAATGAAATAAAAAAATCATTTTGCTTTGCATATATGAAAATGTGTAGTAGAGATATAATGGAAACTCCGCAGTTCTTTTTCAATTCCTACTATTAGTTCACACTCTTCCTAGATCTTGTTCACATTTTGCAATTGATTTTAAACTAACCTCCCAATGAGCTGGAGACTTGAAACTTTAAACATAGCTCAGAACTAGATGACAATTTCTTGTCTGTATGTTTGTCCGTTTGTCTGTCATTTCATATTTTGCATGACCCATGCGCAGTACGTTTTTCATTATATCTTGAAAACTATTAACATTACAGACTTGGTTCTTGGATATATGGATGGCCCATGGGATCATCGAAGCACCCCCATATTTTAGCCATATCTTTGCGCATGCGCAGTAAGTTTCTCCTTATATCTCGAAAACTATTAAACTATTAATTATTAAAGTAGGAATTGACTTAAAATTTTTTTTTATATTACTTGTTTCTTTTATGAACGTTGCCTGGCAACCATGAAAATTTTTTTTTCAGAATTTGATGTCATTGACTAATGTAATGTTGCTGTAAATGGATTATAAAATATTTCCTGTTAAAAAAATGTCTGTTTATTGTATAAGCCCGGAATAAATGTGTCGTTTTGAAGAAAAGCGTCATCTACTTCATTTAGTGTTTGACCATCTAATATTCGCAACATGAAACAACGTGCATACAGCGTTAATCTTCATGAAAGGAAAGTGATAAATGTTCAGAATTTAACCCCTTCACATAAAACGATGTATCTGAGTTTTGTATCGAATTTCAGAATTTTTGATATTTAAATCTGTAATTCAATCAAACAAGCAATTAATTTTAAAGAAAAAAAAACACGGATACGCTTACTTGTTTGAGGTATTGTTTCTTTCATCGATTGAATTAACAAAATGGATACGTCATGTAATTAAAAGGTTAAATAAATTCATGGGTCAGCGGATTAATACTATTCTGATATATAAAAATGTTCTATACCTGCCATTTTATATATCATATATTTACACACCATGCAATTAATCTCAATATAACATAATATTTATAATAATGATTTATAAATCAGAGTGTAAAAAAGAAGCTAATTAAAACTGTTTTTATTAAATTTATTCTGTTCATTTAGCAAGTGAGTCTTAACATTCAGTGTAATAAGCCATGAATCTCTACGCATCGTTTCTAGAAAGATGATTTCAGCCGTACATAATTCTTTTAATCAAAACGCTCTACAGGGCAGACCGTTGGATCTAGAGCTACTGAATATGACACGTAGATACGTCTTGGGTAATAGGTATTCGCTAAGAGATGGATTTTCGAGATTTCAATTATATTTTTATTAAATTATATTTTTAATTAAAAATTTTACAAAATGTTGAAGGTTTCCCTCAATAACTTCGGAGCCTGTTGTTGCACAAAATTATGTTTACACCACTTTAAAATTTAAAAAATTAGCTTTTCAGTGACGCTAATTTAATTACCGTATATATTTTTTTTTTCTCTAAAGCTAATAAATTTTAAAATTGTTTTTTAAATATATTTAACAACAATAGTTTCAATTGTTTTAGTTACTGAATTTATATTCACGCGAGTGCGACGATATTAAAAACCTTTTTATGCGCGTTATCTTTAAGAGTCAATTTTTAAAAATAATATAAAGACAGACGAATCAGGCCTAGAACATTATCACGCTACGCAGTGGCGTAGCGAGGTTGAGTAGCGCCTGCGTCATAATGTGATTTTTTCGTCCCCTTCCCTTCACCGGCTTGTGTAAACGGCATCCGAGGGAAGATATTTTTTGTCCCCTCATCGCATTTGGCTTTAAAAAGCGACAAAAAGTGTTGTTTTGTCAGCATGACCAGTGGTGATCTCCCCTACTCCCCACACTAGGTGGGTTGAGCATTTGTGGCCAGTCTTTCTTCCCACTTGTGTGGGTGAACAGCTGTGTTTTATAACTCAGTCTGTTTTAATTCACTCCCCCTGTTCAGGGCATAGTGTATAAAATAAAGTTAACTTGTTGTCTCCCCGCCGACCGTTGTAGGCCTTACGCCCGTTCGGGTAAGCTGGTCGGTGTGGGTCTAAAACAAAAACAAAAAAACATGGCCAGTAGTGTAGCAAGGGTAAGCAATGAACGGGAAAAAATGACATTTTTTTAAAACCCAAGTGACTTTATTATTATTTTTTTTCATCAGTGGTTTAGCAATTTTAAATGCACTCCGGGTCATGGAATTACAGTAGAGTCTCCTTACAACGAAGTCTCCCTACAGCGAATTTCTCCCTATAGCGAAATTTTTAATCGGAAAGTTAAATAACATTCAAAATATTCTCCATATAACGAAGTGGTTGTCTCCCTATAACGAATTTTTTCATACCTTTATCTTTTGGATTTTTGTCATTTTTGAAGAAAATTGCTAATTTCTGTGCACACAAATCGCTCATACGTGCCTGTTTCTGGAACCACTCTCATTGTTCATTCCAGCGATAACACATAACAATAGAATGCTATGTGAAGGGTAATGCAGTTGTGGGGACCTGGGTTTCTACAGAGGGAGCAACATTTCTACGGGTCAAGATTCCAAGAATCGGGGTGGAGTGGGGGGTGGAAACAGCAAATGGATGTGACAATACGCATTTTATGTTTTAGTACATATTATTCTCTAAATTGGTGAATTGTCTTCACTTTTGAGCATTTTGTTTATAAAATAAAAATTAGTATAATTGTAACAAATTTATAATAAATATTACTTCATTTTTAATTGAAAGTCATAATTAAATATTTTTGAACTTATAGCACATACTAAAAGGTTTGTAACATTTACTTAAATAACTGCAAAAATCTCTAATCTCCGTATAACGAAATTTTCTCTATAACGAATTTTCCAACTGGAACCAAGCGATTTCATTATATGGAGATTCCACTGTATTTTTACGCTCCTTCTTCATATTTTGCTTTAAAAATGGCATAAACACGGTAATGTTTTGACTCCATGGCGCCCCCTACATCTGGCGCCCGGGATATCAATATGTCCCGGGCCCCCCCCCCCTCCCGGTCGCTACGCCAATGATGTTACGATATTTTGGACTAGAGCTTCGAATATTCTTCAATTATTTCTCTTGTGGAATACGCATTTCTATCCAATCCGGAAATCCAATTTAATAGCCACACAAACACACCACAAAACCCACGTCTTCTTGATTTGTAATACGCCAGGTACGATTGTATATTGCACGCGCTTCTCTTCAAATGAACTTATAGCCCGTGACTAAGTAATGCATTTGCTCAGCCGTCAACAACATTTGTTCAGCCGCTGCGTCAGATACGAAGAAAGAATGGGAAAGATCGTGCGTGGAGATTCTTTAGTTGGCCGTAAAATCATTTTGTTTTCTTCTGATAAGAATATATGAAGAGCCTAATGAGCGCTTTTGATTCTAAAATATGCTGGAAACTAGAGATATTAGTTCATGTGGGGAGGTTGCGACTTTCTGCAAAATTTTTGGTTTTTATTCTGATTAATAGTTCGTGAAATTAAAAGTAGTAATGTATTCCTATTTTCCATTGAAGCATGTATTTCTTACAAAAATCATTTTAGTTTCAAGACCAGGCAACAAATTTCATTTTATGTATCTAGTTGCGGTTTCGGGTTATGGCTTTCACGTACATTCGAATAGACATGCCGACAGTCAACCCAGAGATGGATTTGGTCCAAAATGTGATGTACATTTACAAATATGATGATTAAACTATATGCCACAATTTATCCGTCTAAATCAGAGGTTTCCAACCCGTGGTACGCGTACTCCTGGAGGTACGCGAGGGACCATTTAGGAGTACGCGAAAGTGATCCTGGTAATGGTGGAAAATGCAAAACAAAAGAATGTCATAGAATTTCGTTTTCCCAAGTTCGTATGAAAAATGAAAGTGAAAATTGTACGAGCCTGAAAGCTAATTCACGAAATAAAAAAAAGGAAGAAGCAGATTGATATCTACTAATTGAGTCATTGTTCTCATAGTTAAGCTAATGCTAAATGATTTCAATGTTGTTTTCATTTGTTTCGACGTTGAGCTAATACTAATTTAAAAAATGGAATAAAATGTCAAATCAAAAATTAATCCTACAAATTTCATTAAGTTCGTTAGAGTTGTTTGACTCTTAAGCTGACCTAAGGCCTTGGCGTTATTTATAAAAAAAATTTGTGCCGAGGGAAGGTTGGAAGGGGATGTAACAGAAGGGGATACTCAAAATTAAAAAGACCAATCAGGGGGTACACGAGTGAAAAAAAGTTTGGAAACCACTAATATAGATCGCTGTGTTTAACAATTTTGGCATAAGGACAACATAAGAAATTACATCCTCCTATGTCGTTGCGTTTTCGAGTTGCCGTTGTAATGCCTTAGAAATAAAACTGTGCTTTTAAAATATCACAAGACACAAGACGATACAAATTAACATTTAACATAAAAAAACAAATTTAGAATAATAGAATATTTCTTGAGTTATCAAAATTAAATTAACCCAAAATCAAATTCAATATCAATCAAAATCAGTCTGTTACATAAAATCACAAGTACCGAGATCCTAAATTTTAAAAAATGGCATATCAGCTTAATTTAGGCAATTGGACACCATTGTCACGGCTACGGTAGAGACACACACTTCAGAACCACATTCTCGGCGAAAGGCATCCAAATCTCTTCACTTCGTTTTCTTTTGGGGAAGGAAGATTCGTTCGAGCGAAATAGTTCAGTATTCTTCTTGGCTCCAGTGGGATGGGCTAGCGCGAAATATAGCGGGAAGGACGGTACACCGTGTTCACAGACAGACATAATTCGAGAAAGGATTTTTTCGTCTCTGGAGGGAATGAGGGGTTCTAAAACATGAAGATTCATCAAACGTTCGGGGACGATTTTTCTTCTTTTTTCTATGAAGAGAACGCTTTCTCTTTGTGTGCTTCGTATACGAAAAAGTAAAAAATAAATAAATAAAAGAATATACTACCTTCTTTTTTTGGCAAAAATATGCATATTGGCGAAGTATTATGACTATTTAAGTTTAAGAAATCCATCATTTGTTCAATAATTTGGAATGATTTCAGTTATTTTCGTTGGAAATGCATCGAACTGGGACTAAAAACTGATAAACAGATTAATAGAATCGAAAAACAGGATAAAAGTATCGAAATGGGTAGTCTCAATTTTTGAATTAAAAATTCGATCACCTGATTTAGAAGAGAAATAGAAAACCCAGAAGCTTGAAAACGTAAGCAATCAGTTAAACGAATCAGTTTCACAAACAGAGTACTATCTTTAGACTGGGCGGATGAAAAACAGCATGAAATATAAAAGAAATTAAAAACTAATTTTAAAAACCTTTTTTACTAGAGACTGGGGTGAAAGTGGTGGAACTCCAAACTCAGATAAATGCCTCTAAATATAATGAGTGATCCCGACACTTGGGTGAAGGTGCATGTCAAGCTGGAACAGACAAGAACAAATGTACATCTCGTAAGAAAGCCCACACCTGGTCAGCCATAGAATGTTTAGACGTACCAGAGATCCCAATTATTTCCAGCTATAGAATTTATGTACCATTACGAACTACCATCAAACGGTACAGAACCTTGTTGATAGGTGAAATTCATGGCTTTATGGGTTTTGAGGAGGATTCACAGATGGATTTTTCCATCTGCGTGATACAGTTGAATACGCAACTCGTCAGGCCATGCATTCTGTTTCAAATCATTCTGTGTTGCTGAGCCCAAGCACTCTAAATCGTCCAGTCATCAAAGGCAACTCGAGTTGTCCATCGACTTTTAAAGTTCAAATACCACAGGGTACGTGCCCATTCTGGGCGATGATCCTTTCTGAGAATTGAAATTGAAACTATTCTTAATAACCGACGATGGCTAAGTTCACCCAGAGTCTTTTTACCACCATACTGTCATCCTAAGTTGAAGGTTTTACCGGAATGATTGTACTAATCTTACATTCTTGCAATGGCTTGGAAATCTGAACTTCATTTCAACCACCACGAAATTTTATGGCCATCTCACGAACATCAACTATGACATCGTTAAGACACTTGTGTTGAAAATCGTTTTTATTTGTCATTATCCCGCTGTAAACAGCTTTAATGGTTGGCAGGAATCTGTACCGCCTTATAAACACTTGCGGACGTAACACGCATAGGTGACGTTTCTGTATATTTTGCATAAAATCTAACAGAACAGTAAATGCTGAGGCAGATTTGTTCCAAAACTTGAGATCTACATTTCTGGTAATAAAACGACATGCCAAATTTCATCGACCAAACTTGTTGCGTTTTCGAATTATCATGTGCACGTGCATATGACCAGATTGACAGACAGACTTCGCTTTGACGGATTTCTTCGAACATATTACACAAAAATTTTGGTGCATACCTGATTTCGTTCGTGGAATCTGTGCTGCCCGGGGCGAAGTTGCAACATGCTGCACTTTTTTTACAAGTTACATATAGCACAGAAATTTCAAAAAAAATATACATATATATATACAGGAAAAAAAAAATTATTAGAAATTTTTCTTAAAACCCTAGATCTCTGTATACAGATTATGAAATCGCCGTCCATCATCAGTCTTTCCTTCACATATTGGCAATTTACAGACAAAAGGAGAAAAATACGAATTTATTACATTTTTCTTATCTGCACACTGATTGAGCAAGTGCCGTTGCTCTTGGTTATAAAATTGTTTTCCTGCATCTCAGATTTTGCCCCCCGGGGCGGACAGCTCCTCCTGCCCCCTTCTAGCTACGCTACTGCGTGTAGCTTATTCTGTTTCTGAGTTATATTGTTTGCAGACTGGCAGACAAATATATTTCCAAAAATTGATTTTCGTATTCGGGGAGGTATAAACTGTAGAGAGAGATTCCTTAATCTTTCCTCGAATCTTTAGAAAATTACCGCCCTTTTTTTCCTTCTATACTTCGCATACAACGAGAAAGTAAAAAATTATGTGAAACTACTGCACAAGTAGAATGTCCTACGCCTACTATCTATCCGTTATATCAAAAGGAGGTATCAAATTTCCATAGGGAAAGGGAAAGAACCTTGAAGCGTTTCGTGAAAAGATATGGTCACAGATGGAGTTTTTCCACTTCCTGAAAATGCTAATGACACGAAGCAATCCATTAGTAAGTGCTCTGCAAGGATCACTTAAAAGGTGAAGTACTTGAAATATGGAAGTTTATACAGAAGGATCTCGATTAGATTTTTTTAATGAAAGTTTTGCTTTTTAAACCAAGATTTATTCGAATGAACCCATTTAAATCACTTATCTAAAATGTAATGGATTAAATTACATCCCGTATCTTGAAAAGACCATTGATGTATTGAATGTAGGAATTTGTATGCTATTTTATTCTGGACGTTCTATTCAATTACTTGAATATTTGTTTTAACTTTTTGTGTATAACTATAAATTTACATATTTCAAGGGCATTTTTTTAGGAGAATTAATTTACACACTTCACATTTAACAGTTCTTCTTTTCAAAGTGATCAGCTATTACGGAAAAACAATCAAAGCACTACAACTCAAAACGTTAAGCATGAAAAGTTTGAATCACTTCAAAATTTTAGCTTTTGAGTTTGGTTGAAAGAAAATTATGCACATCAAAGACTTTTCACTAACAATGTTTCAACCGGCTGATTATTTGTATTGCTATTATTACTATTATTTTTTCTAATAATAAAAAAATGACACTATTTATAATAAAGTAAAATGTTGTAAAACTTTAATAACTATTAAAACTTATACGAATTCTGTATTGAGTATATTGTAAAATGAAACATGCCGTTTTTCTACATTTAGTATAAAAAATTTTCCTTGTCAAATTATTACCCCTTTCGACTATTTAGTACTAAAGTAAATATTAAACGAAAGTAAATATTAACGCATAATTTTAAAATATTTTTTTATAATTAAGTTACTAATTAAGTCTAGATAAAACCTCATCGTATTAAAAATACAAAAACAAAATTTTACCGTTTTAAAACTGAATTTAATTCAAGATCCGAATACTTTTGATCTTGATGGTAAATGTTCTTGAGTTTTGAAGTCAAAATTCTATGAATTTTGAGTACCCAAATTTTACAAATATTTGTCTATCATTTTTCAAAAAAAAAAAAAA